>JAODAL010008489.1:0-117287 GCA_025379985.1 Phyllomedusa bahiana
TTGTGGGTGGGTCGTGTATTAAACTGACTCTTTCCATGAAAAGCTGGACTCTTTTCTGGCTGGAAACTACAGATTTGAGAATTAAATAAGCTAAAACTATAGCATTTTACAGAATAAAGGACACGACGCTGGAAACTTCATATCTGCCACTAAAAATAAAGTCTAGGTCAAGTTAACAGGAGGGATGATGTAATACAATTAACAGTTTTTCTGAACTTGATTTATTGTTTTTGTTGCATAATGCCTTCTGTTTTATGTCTACAGTTTCTATGTGAAATTACGTATCTTCATGATTACAGACTACAAACAAATAATGTGTATTCTAATCTTGCCGTCATACTCCAGCCCCCATGTTTTCCTTATACACAGGGCTTTAGGTTAATTATCTCGGAGCTGGAGGCTGGAGGCAGCCTGTTGCAGATCTTGTGAGCACAGGATAGCCCTCTTCAGTCATCCCAGTGAGGAAGGTCATTTTAAATCAAATAACCCTTTCTTCCACTGTTTTTGACACTCATTTGATTGCCTGAACGTTGCATAATAACCAGTGTTATCGATTTAGATCCCTGTTGAGTTCAGCAATGGTTTGACTGAAATTGTGAAAAAAAAAAATGTTTTGGGGACCTCCCAAACTAATTTTTTTCTCTAAATCTAACCCTACACCTAATATTAACCAAAAGTTCGGGTTAGGGTTTTTAGGAGTTAACTTACTGTTCTGCTATGCTCCCTGTTCAGCAGCGCAGTGTGGTGTCCAGGGCTATTCTTAGGCTACATTGCACTCAGGGCGTGGAGAGTAAATCCCCCCCCCCCTCCTTAACCCCTTACCCGCCGGAAGCCAGTTTTGGGCCTCTCTGACAGAGCCCCCCATTTTTTAAATCTGGTCATGTGTCCCTTTATTGTCAGAAAAACTTTTTGACACTTTAACCTATCCATGTGATTCAGAGATTGTTTTTCTCGTGACACATTGTGCTTTAAGATAGTAAGAAATTTTGGTCCAAAAAATGCTTGTTTTATTGTGAAAAATATCAATTTATCGTAAAAAAATTTGGAAAAATTTACAATTTCAAACTTTCAAAAATTTCTGCATGTAAAAAACCAGATGGTTATTCCACTCAAAATAGCTTATAACTACATCTACCATATGTTGCTGTAGTTTGGCATCATTTTTTTAAATGTCTTTTTTTTTTTTACGAATTAGGGGGCTTAAAAAATTTTAGTAGTATTTTCAAATTTTCAAAGAAAATTTGCAATATACAATTTTTAGGGACCAGTCCAGTTCTAACGTGACTTTGATTGACCTGTATGTTAGATACCCCCATAAATGACCTCATCTAAGAAACTACACCTTAAAAGTATTCAAAACCGCATTTAGGAAGTTTTTTAACCCATTAGGTTTTAAACAGGAATTAAAGCAAAGTGGAAGTGAAATTTAAAAATTTCACTTTTTTGCAGATTTTCAATTTTTATACATTATGCAAGAATACGGTAAATGTGATCAGGGAAATGCAAATGAATATTGATTCCCCAGATTCTGCCGTTTTCAGAGATATCCATATGTGGCCCAAATGCATTATTTGGCTCAACCACCAAGCCCCAGAATAGGAGGAGCACCTATGGGACTCTGGGGCCTCATTTTTCATTTTATTTTTTTGGGGCCATTTCAAGTTTGCGGACACCCTAAGGTTCCAAAACTCAATAAATACCTCTAAAAAGACCCCATACTGGAAACTACACCCCTTAAGGAATATATCCAGGGGTGCAGTGAGTATATCGACCCCCCCCCCCCCACAGGCTTTTTTAAAATTTTTTAGAAATTCGGCTCTGAAATAAAAAAATTTTAATATTTTTTACAATAATCTGCAATTTTGCTAAAAAATGTTTAATTTTTACAAGGAATTTTGGAAAAAAGCCAAAATTGTGTTTTACGCAATTTCTTCCAAGTCGGCAATACCCTACATGTGGTGTTTAAACTGCTGTTTGGGCGATAGGGCCAGGGGGTTCAAGGAGGGAGCGCTTTTTGGGCTTTGGCGCACGGGATATATTGGTGGGGCCATGTCGCATTTACAAAGCCCCCAAAGTACTAGAACAGGTGAAACCTTCCAGAAGTTTCCCCATTTTGGATTCAACACCCCTCAGGGATCTCATCTAAGGGTGTATTTTGCATTTTGGGTGTACAGGTGTTCCGTCGTTTTTTTTTTTAGCATTGGGCCATGGAAATGGAGGGGGGAAACGCAGTTCCGCCATTGTTTTTTGGCCTTCATTTTTACAGTATTCGCCATAGGGATTAAATGACGGAATAACTTTACTATGGGGTCGGTACAATTACAATGATATAAATTTTATATAGTTTTTTATGTTTTATTACTTTTACACAATAGAAGCGTTTTATAAAAAGTTGCGTTTTTATGTTGTCCTATTCTAACAGCCATAGCGTTCTTAATTTTTTGCATATGGAGCTGCTTGTGGGCTTGTTTTTTACGAGAGGAGTTGATGTTTTTATTGGTACCATTACAGGCGGCATGTGATGCTTTGATCACTTTTTATTAAGGTTTTTGTGAGGCATTTTGTACAAAATACAGCAATCCTGGTAGTGTTTTTTATTTTTATTTTTTACAGCGGTCAATGTGCGGTATAAATGACATGCTAGTTTTATTCAACAGGTTGAAACGATTACAGCGATACCACATTTGTATATTTTTTTAATGTTTTACTGCTTTTACACAATAAAAACACTTTTATTTAAAAAAGGAAACCCCGTTTTTGCATCGCCGCAGTCTGAGAGCCATAACTTTTTTATTTTTCTGTTTATGGAGCTGTATAGGACTTTTTTTTTGCGGGATGAGTTGTACGTTTTTATTGGTATCATTTTTGGGGGACAAGACTTTATGATCGCTTTTAAAACCGTTTTTTTGGAAGGCAGGGTGAAGAAAATACTGCAAACCTAGCAGTGTTTTTTTTTTTTTTTTTTTTAATAGCGTTCACCGTGCAGTATCCGTGACAAGTTAGTTTTACTCTGTGGGTTGAGCCGAATTTCGGTAATACTCAATTTATGTAGTTTTTTTTTTGAAAGCACATTTTTTTAAAAAAAATGTTTTTATTTGTAAAACAATTTTTTATGCATCGCTATCTTCTAATAGCCCGAACTTTTTTATTTTTCCGTATACAGAGCTGTGTAAGGACTTTTTTTGCGGGGTGAAACTGACGTTTTAATTGGCATCACTTTTATGTTGATATGAGTTTTTTTTTATTACTTTTTACTCCATTTTATGTGCTGCAGGATGAACAAAAACCGCAATTTCTGTAACTGTTTTTTTTTTTTTTTACGGCGTTTCAATGTACGGGTTAATTAACATGGGACGATTTATAGGTTGGGTCGTTACACACGCGGCGATACCAAATATGGGTACTTTATTTATTTCTGATCTTTTTGGCGATTGGTGTTTGTAAAGGGGAAAAGGGCGATGTACGTGTTTTTATTTTATTTTTGTGTTTGTGTTTTACTTTTTTCACTTTGTTTTAACTTTTTCACACTGTTTACACTTTTCCCCAGGGGGGGAATTGCATGAACGATTGTCAGATTTTTCATGCAATAGGAGAAACAGCATACAGCTTATAGCTGTATGCTGGTCTCCATGACAACTGTCTGTCAGGCTGCCCACAATGCATTGTGGGCATCGTGACGTCACCAGACAACCCGGATGCTGTCATTCAGCATCCGGGCTTTTCTGGTAGGAGACCGGTACACGGCGCTGACGCCGTTACGCGCCGGGATCGGCGGGCAGCAGGAGCTCACTCCTGCCGCCCGCAGCTGCGATGTCGCGACATCGGGGGGGTTAATCCGGCCGCGGGGGATGCGGCATGATGCCAGCGGTAAAATACCGCTGGTTCCATGCCGCGATCTTGCACGCTCCGCCTGTGAGCGCGCAAGATCCGCTTGACGTACTCTATCGGCAAATTTGCGGGAACCCCTACCCGACATCGCCATATGAGTACAACAAATGTCGGTAAGGGGTTAACATGTTGCACCACGTTGTGACACAGTGCATCATCATCAACCAGAGCCAGAATATACAAAAAGCTTTAACACAGTGTTCTATTTATGGCCCCTGTAGGTAGGTATATGGCCCCTGTAGGTAGATATATGCTCCCTATAGGTAAAAAGGCAGGTTTAATGTTAGAGAATAAAAAAAAAGGTTCTCACCTCTTCGGTTCTCCTCGTCGCGGATAACTCTGGCATAAGCGATGTGACGTCAACACGCCGCTTATGTTGGCACCCTGCTCCCGCGATCTTCTTAGCCAGAAGCTTCCGGCCTATGACACCCAACAGGGCAAGGTGTGTGATGAAAACATTGCTTCTCTCCCCTGTGATGCTGATGTGTATATACAGCGCTCACTGTATATACATTTTATTAGGCTCCCATCACTGCTTCCTTAAATATGTATCCAGAAAAACAGGATAGAAAAAATAAAAGTAAAACATAAAAACAGGGAGTCATATTGTACCCTCTGAATATATGTGTATTACACACAACACATACTGTGCCCCCATAAACTAATTATACTACACACTGTACACCCATAAATTAATTATATTGCATACTTTAACCCCCAAAATTAATGATATGATATGCTGTAAGCCTTTAAATTAATTATATTACGCACAGTACCGTCCATAAATCAATTATAATAAACACTTTAATAAGGATGCTTGGTGGTCTATGGAGGTGGAGGGATTAATGTAAAGATCCTTGTTGGTCTGGGGCATTAAGGGGTGAATGTATGGAACCTTAGTGGAGGAGGGAAGTGGAAGGGTTAATGCTGCATACCTAGTGGTCTGGGGCAGTGGAGGAGTTAATGTAAAGATCCCTGATGCTCTAAGACAGTGTAGAGATCAACCTAACAATCCCTGATGAGCTAGGGTTATAAGGGGATTTATGTAATGAAACCCCATGAAGGGCAGTGGAGGGAATAATGCTACATACCTGGGGTTCAGTGCTTACTCACCTCTCCAGGCTCCAGTGTTGCCCTGGCTTTTACTTGCTATTTCCTCCCAGCACGGATCATAGAGATGAGTACTAGGAGGGACAGAGAGAAGAGTGCAGCCAAAACTGAAGGGCATGCCAGGTGTCTCCATGACAATCATTACAGTCAGTAACCCTATAGCTGGAGACCCACTAAATTCACCCAGCTCACCAGGAATCTGCTTTGTAGGCCAAGTTACTAATCTGGGCCCCCTGCTCACCAGCCCAAGGTGATGTTATATAGTATCTCTGTTTATACTATCTCATACCATCTACTAAATGTATTTTCAGCATGCTGCAGTTAATAGTGTAGCCATGAGCTATGAGAGGTAGCAATCTGAACTAGATTATAATGCCTATAGCCCTCATGACATTTGAAGACTATGGCACCACAACTGGATGGAACTGAGGTGTGATCACATACCATACTCACTGCTTACTATGGAAAGCAATACTAAATTTGATTTAAACAGATTGCATTCAGTAAGATTTAAAATCACATCTACAGTGACAGGTAGAAAACTTTTGGCCCAGGGTCTCCATAATTCACCTCTTTTTACAGTCCTTCCAATGAAATTGTTTAAGCTTAAGATATTTAGTAGAGTTAATTATGTTATTTTGTATAGAAAGCGAAAAATGTGCATCATTGGAACTGGGGTACCTAAAAGAGATGTCAAAAGTTTTACCGTTTTCAAGCTTTCAATTAAATTCCTTTCCTGCATCATGTGCATCTCATGTCATTTTCCTACATATTATGTTCGATAATAAATATTTTTATAGAGCAAAAAACCCCACAAGTATATGTAATATGCTAGTGCTATGTAGCAAATAATACGGAATAAGTGAACAGAAAAGTAGATGTCCATGAAAACGAGTGAAATCAGCAACTTTACAACTCATATACAACACTGCCCTCTAGTGTTCAGTACTACGACAACTTGGAGGGTCATGCATATGGTTCCTGTTGACCAGTTTTGGGCCTGCTAAATGGTCCATGGTGTCAGGGTGGTCTCTGGGTCGAACTTTTATTATATAGTTAGGTCAGAAGGGGAACACATAAATGCACACAGTAAGAATGTATAGTGTATTTTTAATGTCATGCCATTTACCGCTTCAACACCATGCAGTCATGGATGACATTCTTTAGCACCTGTTGTCATCAGGTCTTATGACTACGGGCTGTATTTATTATGTCTACAACGGTGTTTGTGTACATAGCACAAGAGCATGTAGTCCAGGGTCCACATGCAGCCCATGATGACATTCAGTTGGCCAAAGGTGGGTGGGACAGATGCAAGCTAAACTTGCTTCTACTATTCTGTATTGGTTCTTACGCAATAGAGGAGTGTTCTCACCATGATTATTTTAAGCATTCTTGTAATATATGACTGTTCGATGAGGGATGAACACTGTAACCCACTGACTTAGTAAAGGGATGTTCTTCTTTTTATTAATTTATGATATTCTCAGCTGTTTTCACTTAAGGGACACATGAGCAACCATCCACCTAAAATGGAGCTCCATGCATCCTTGTTTGGGACCCCCACCAATCAAACATTTATGGTGAATAAAACTGATATTCTACAAATGCTGACCATAGAAAAAAGCCTAGGCATTACAAGACAGAACAGACCTAGTGGGGCACCTTGACTGTGGCACTTAAGACAGAATTCTGGCACAATTTGCACCAAAAGACTGTTGGTACATGTTTCACACCACATCTATTAAGTGTTTTAGACGGATTTTAGAAACTTCTGCGGCATGTGTAACAAGAGGGTTTGGTTTTTGTGAAAGGATGGATTTGTAGAAAAAGGGCATAACTTTATGTGTGACAACATGCGCTAAAAGTTTGGCAAAGTTGTTGGCACAAACTAAGTCAACTAAAAATTGTGTAATGTAAGACAAATGTGTCAAGCATACACCATATATAGTAATAAATCTGGCATATTTTTAGGCTGTCTAGTCTAAGTTTACACTGTATAAGTATAAGACATGACCCTGAGCACCACTGAGGCTTGCTCTGCGCCAAAACCAACCATCCCCCCCCCCAAACCCCCAGAACCCCCTCACCTCTTACCCGCTGCTCGTGACCAGCCTTCATGAAATAAATACTCCGACCACCGATTGGAATGAAATGGCCACAGCAGCCGTTTATTAACAAAAATACAACATACAACTTTATTTGCATATAAATATATATACATAAATAACCATCTAATAAATACATACACATTAACCAAAACTCAACCCAACGTAACCAGGCAACAACGTGCCATTCCCACTGGGGCAGAGGTCCTTGGAGCTAAAAACGACCTGGCGACCAAAAATCCCCGAAGGGACAAAGCATCCTACCCCCAGCCGCATTCCACTGACTCGGAGGTCCAAAAGCCATACTAGATGGCTCACCCAATTCGCTCTCCAGGGATACCAGCCTGAAAGAGCCCCACCTTCGCCAGGCCGGGTCAACGTAGACCAAAAACTGAGGAAGTCATATACCTTATGACTCCATCACCCAAACTCCTCATCCAACTCCAAGCATCCCTGCCGCCAAAGGCCACCATGACGCCTAAACTGCAACCCAATCCCGTACAAATAACCCCTAATTAGGGAGGGAGGGTGGGACTGCTGCTTGGCGCCGCGCCACTGAATCCCTGGGCGGAAGAGGAGGTCTCCCAGACCTCTGCGCTTAGGCTATGCCCCCGACACGCGCGCGTGACCGCCCAGCTCATTTACATGCGCCCAGCGTGCCGGGTCATGCCGCGCCTACCCTAGGGGCCGGGGGGGTTGGCGGTCCGGCGCTTTACTTGACCCTGAGCACCACTGAGGCTTGCTCTGCGCCAAAACCAACCATCCCCCTCCAAACCCCCAGAACCCCCCCCTTTCACCTCTTACCCGCTGCTCGTGACCAGCCTTCATGAAATAAATACTCCGACCACCGATTGGAAGAAATGGCCACAGCAGCGTTTATTAACAAAAATACAACATACAACTTTATTTGCATAAAAAATTTATATACATAAATAACCATCTAATAAACACATACACATTAAACCAAAACTCAACCCAACGTAACCAGGCAACATTGTGCCATTCCCACTGGGGCAGAGGTCCTTGGAGCTAAAAACGACCTGGCGCCCAAAAAAATCCGAAGGGACAAAGCATCCTACCCCCAGCCCGTATTCCATGACTCGGAGGTCCAAAAGCCATACTAGATGGCCACCCAATTCGCTCTCCAGGGAAAACCACCTGAAAGACCCCCACCATCGCCAGGCCGGGTCAACGCAGACCAAAAACTGGGAAGTCATATACCTAATGACCCCATCACCCAAAAACTCCTCATCCAACCCCAAGCACCCCTCCCCGCCACCACGAGCATGCCATGGAAACCTCATGCATGCGAGGCCCCCACCAAGCCCAATTCCCCCTCCGATGCCTTCCTGTATACCTAACGCCCAAAAAATCAAGGCCCACTGCCGTCAGGTAAACCCCGTCTGATCTCCACAAATTCCTCTCACCGACCCCAACTCAATATGCCGAATGAACACACCACCATTCCGGGCCACGAAACCTGCCACCGCCCGGTTCACTTTTACTCTCGCCCGTTTTAAAAACTATCTACAGAGCGAGCTCCCCTCCAGTGATGTCGATACACGATGTCCGACCATACCACAACCATTCCGGAAATTCCGCCCAAACGCAAAAGGTCCCCTTGATACACAAAATCAGTCCTAGAGGTCACAAACCCAAATCATTCCCCCCTACATGTAATACAGGACATCCGGAGGTCTAACCAATCCCCAAGATGACTCAGGCACAAACCCCCATCCACCGCATACCTCGCCTTCCAAACCACCGCACTGACGCCACATTCCTCGGTATCCCAACTGACGTCCAGTCGGCGAAGCTCGCCTCCGCTCCCCAAATTTAGACGTACGAGTGACCCAGGATCCAGACGAGGAGGGGGGAAAATGTTCTATAATGATAAAACAGAAAACCACAAACACATGAAAACAAACCCTCCGTCCAGCATCCCCCCTTTTAAATCCCCCAACTTCATGTCACCAAATGTGGGCGGACATAAAGTCTGTACCGATCGGACTCCCAGCGCCCTATCCTGTGCACTACATCCGGGCTCAAACCCCAACCCGCAGCCTCTGTGGCTGCCCCAATTCGAAACGAGTGTGGTGCGAAACCCTTTGGGTCTAACCCTAATGCCACCACGCATCTCCTAAAAACTGCCATGAACTGAAATCGCGACACGAAAGACCCATCCTCGTGAACCAGGAGCAGCCCACAAGAGACCCTCCGCAAG
This sequence comes from Phyllomedusa bahiana, assembly GCA_025379985.1. NCBI lineage: Eukaryota > Metazoa > Chordata > Amphibia > Anura > Hylidae > Phyllomedusa > Phyllomedusa bahiana. The sequence goes on from JAODAL010008489.1 coordinate 9,331, forward strand.
GCCCGAAACGCCCAAAACTCCCCTGCCTACTGGCACATTAATGGCCCCGGGAACCCGCCTCAAGCCCACTCTTTTTCCTTGCCTGCCTGGTCCGTTTTAGATCGCCGAATCAAAAATTAACCTCACCCCGCTAACCCCCCACATCCTCGCCGGGACCCCACCCCTTTGCACCGACTAGGGGACACCAGCTCCCCAATTCTCAGGGCCCCGAAAAAGGCCAAAGCAAAAGCCAGGCGAAATAACGCCACTTCATACCCAGATGAAGCAACCTCCTCCAAGACCGACCCCAGCCGCTCCAGGAGTGCAAAGACCACCAGCCTCCTGGTATCTCTGTGGTCCGCCCTTTTTAAACCCCGCAAGGCTCGGGACACGACAAAGTCCTTCGTCACGTCCCGTAGCCTCCGCATCCCTGAACCCAAAGGCCAACCCCGCAAAATCTGGACACCCAGACACATGACCACCCCTTCCCTCTGGAAATTTGCCAGAAAACACAACAAGGCCCCTATACGATCCTCATCCGAAGACACCTCCCCCAACGTCCTGATCCAGTCGGCCCATTGCACCCACACTCCCTCTTAGCGGCCCCAAACCCACCTGACAGCGAAGACCGACTCAGGCGGCCGGCGTCTCGAAGGCCACGGCCCAAAGGTGATTCGGGCACTCTTCTCCGCACACTGAAGCCGACGGCGGAAGATTCCGGAACCGGTCCCACTGCACTCGAGAAAGAGAGTCGCCACCAATTCTAACACCCGGTACATGTTGCCCGCACCCCAGAATTTATTTAGGCAGCGCAGCACCAGCACCCGTAATAAAACGCACCCACCGGAGGAACAAAGCGGTTAAGGTTATTGATGGCCTGAACCCCCACCGAGATTATCACAAAAGAAACGGACTTTCCCGGTTACGGAACGCTCCCCCCATAAAATCCACCGCCACCACGATTGGAAAAAAGCTCCAAAAAGGCCAGTTCCGAATCACGGCAGCCCGCTCCACTCCCGCCGGCCAAAAAGGCCGCACACCACCTATCACCGCAAATGTTTTTTTCAAACCCGGTGTGCCCGCGATAGTAAAATCTAATCTCCCGGTTCGACAGTTCTTCCCCTAGGATAATGGACGACAATTTTTACTGACCAAAAACTCCGCCCAAACTTCCAGGTTTCCCTGTGCTCCCATAAGGCCCAAAAAGTGATGAGGCTTCATGATACCGAGAGCAGCCGTAAAGGACAAAAAAACCGCCCCCATAGGCAAATTTCCTGCAGGCGAATTCGTTTCCAGCAAGGACGCAGTCCTCGGTATCTTAAGGAATGACACGCTTCCGCACCCGACTCAAAAATGCAAGGCTAATATTCAGAATTCTAATCTTTAATATGATACAAATAGGATTCTACAGGGTATGGGCCCTGATCTTGTTTCCCCCGCTAAGGGAAACCCAAAAGTGATCCGCCACCATCGCATTGTTTTGCGCAAACGACCCACACACCGGGAACCGTCGGGCCACTGAAAGAAAATCGTCTAAATAATGAATGATGGACCCAAACGGAAACATCCCAACCCATTTCTAAAAAGAGTTTTTAACGCTTCAAAATAAGCGCAGATTTCAGAGCAAACCATTGGGAAGGGAACGATCAACAAAAAATGGTTCCCAAGAACAACCTAAAACCGCCACTATCCTCCTGAAATGCAACAAGGGAAACGCAAATCTCAATGTCTGTCTTTGCCATCAATGACCCCGACCCGAATGCCGAACGAGGGCAACCGCTTCATCAAAAGAAGTGTACACAACCGAACACAACTCCGGAGCAATCCCATCATTAACCGATTGCCCCTTTGGGAACGACAAATGATGGATGAGCCGGAACTTGTTTGGTTCCTTCTTTGGCACCACCCCCAAGGGCGACACCACTAGATCCGGAAAGGGGGGGTTCCGAAAAAGGGCCCGCCATCCTGCCCAGAGCCACCTCCTTTGCCAGTTTTTTGACACTACCGAGGGTGTTCCCCTCGCCGACCGCAGATTCCGCAAAGAAAAAGGTACAACATGCCCCGGAGGGGGGAAACCAGAACCCCTGCTCAAAACCGTCCCAACAACCGCGCACCCTCCCTAAACCGGATATCTGGCCAGATACGGCGCCATCGCGATAACCTTCACCGGCGTCTCCCCCCTTGGCCACCTGTACCACTCCCTTTTGCTCTCCCTTTTTTGAAACACTTGGAGACCGGATGGGGCGCGCTCCCGCAAACGAGCAGACGTGTTTAAAAACCCGGGAGCCCAACCCAAAATTACATTGGCCACTATTGAACTGCCAACACGCTCTCCCTTCTGGGCCCCGCCTGGCCACCCGCGCCGATCCTCCTGCCAATCCACTTTGGCCGGTGGACCCGGCCCCCCCCTTTAAAGGGCTGCCCAAACTTCTTGGAGCCATCACCCGAAAACCACAGGCCAATGTCCTTATGGTCCACCTTTAAGGAAGGAACGGACCGCCTTTCTCTGCTGGAATTGCTCGTCATAACGAAGCCGAGCCATTCCCCCATAAGCCCGATACGCCTCCCCTATCGAGTCCATATAGCAGAATAACGCCGAACAGTTTTCCGGGGCCTTCTCCCCAATGACACTCGCTAATATAGCAAAGGCCTGTAACCAATTTGTGAATGTCTGTGGAATCAACCGCCAACGACGCTTCTCCTCCTCCTCTTTCTTGCTCTCCTCCTTTTTGCCCTTGGCCAGATTAAACTTCTCAAGGGGCAAAAGGGAAAAGATCTCCCCATATTCATCCTTCCTTATCTTATCCCTAACCTCTTGCTTCAAATGAGCCCCAAGGGGGCCCTCAAAGCAAACGTAACCTCGCCCCTGGCCCGTCCCTCCAACCTGACCTGTCTTGTGATTCCCTTTTTTGTCTGCACTGAAACCGTGACACTCGCCCCAGACGACCTGCCTGCAGGTCTTCCCCCCGGGCCCTTCAGGTTACTCCGGACCAACTCCGATCGAACTCCGCGAAACCCAGGCCTCAGCCGGCGACACCCCCCCCTCGGTCATCAAAACGCCCCAGCAACTCACGCAGAGCCGCCGCCAACCCACGGGTTCCCCCGCCCCGCTCGTGGGCCCCCCTATTGAGCCCGGCGGGCTCAATGCTACGCCACCCTGACCCCGCTTGCTACTAAACCCCTCAAAATAGGGGAACGAACATGACAAAGAGACACAATCACCAGGCTGCGTGGGGGTTTTGAACCCACCAGCCGTTGTCCCGGAATTTTGCACAATTTCTCCTGAAGCGTCTCCCGTCCTCGCCGCTGCCCTCTGGCCCGGGTCCAGGCCTTCCAACCCCAGGAGGGGGAGGCCGACCGGCGGGAGGCCGCTGAAACGGCCGGTGACTGCCATGCCCGGGAGTGATGCTGCTTTCCTCCAGATCCGAACCGCCTGGGCCAGCCCTCCGCCGCCCGTCCACTTCGCAACGTCCGCCCCACGCTCTCCGGCGGGAAAGTGAGCACACCCTGGATAATGTCTGTCGACTTGGCTTTCCCCTCTGGCCGGAGCATCGCTACCACGGACCTCATGCGTCGATTTGGAGCAGCAGCAGACCCTGTGCCAGGCTGGCCCACGGGCCTGCTGCCCCCCGCAGGACTCGCCGGCCTCCCTGGATTCCTCCCAGCCCGGGGGGCATGACCACCACCGCTGGCCGCCTCCAAACCCGGCCCGGAGGGTCCCTAGAGGGGCTTCCCCCTGGTGACGACAGTCCGGGGTTGGTGTCAGGGCTCAGCCTTTGCGGAGGGCGAGCCCCCCCTTCTTCTTCCCCCGCTGCAGCTGTACCTTCCTCCGTGGGAGCGCCGCGGCCCCCCTTTTGCCTCCTGAGCCGCAGCCCGCGCCAGTCTGCTCCTCTAGCGCAATGAGCTGCTGCAGCAGCTCCACGTGCTCGTCCGCCATTACGCAAGGAGCGAGCGTCACGGGCGTCCACACTGCTGCTTGGCGCCGCGCCACTGAATCCCTGGGCGGAAGGGGAGGTCTCCCAGACCTCTGTGCTTAGGCTCCGCCTCTGACACGCGTGCGCGACCGCCCAGCTCATTTACATGCGCCCAGCGTTCCGGGTCATGCCGCGCCTACCCTAGGGGCCGGGGGGGGGCGGCGGTCCGGCGCGTTACTATATTAATAAACCTGCCCCAGTGTGTATGTGTCCTAATAGCCACTGACTATAGAGACAAGACTAAAGGCATGATATACGGAGTCTTACCACAAAAATCCCTTTACACATCAGCTACATTTTCTGAGCAGTTGGTCATTTTTGGCTGTATATGCCATCCAACAGAAGGGGTTCTTAAAGGGGTTGTCTCATTACAAAGATTAGCTTTCAACATGTAGGTATCGTTTTTCAAAATACATTCCTCATTTGATTTTTTATTGTTTAGAAGATAAGAGAGATTTATTCTGCTTTGAGTTCACACAAGTTTCTCTGGTTACTGTCCTGCCCTCCCCTTCTCTCTCTGCTTTTGTATTATCTGAGAGCAGGGAGTGCTGTTTACCCTTAAGGAAAAGATGGCAGGCTTGAGAAAGAGTGTGTTTTCTCTAAAAAAAGAAGGGTTAATTACTTTTGATTTTTTCATTGACCTTTTAAGCCTTGGACCAAAAGTTAATTTTTCCTTTTGTATGTCAAATTTAAAATTTTAAAAAAAAAGGGGAAAAAAAAGAGCTGTTATTTCTAATTTACTGCCCTTTTGTAACCCCCAACCCCCCAATAACCAGGAAATTCCGGGAGGGGGAAAGGGTGATTCTTAAGTTGCCCGTGGCTCTGAGAAGCAGCATGGTGAGACAACTCCTTTAAGTAGTGCCATATGACATCTATAAGCCCAATGGTAAATATTAAAAGGAGTGGTCTTATGGACATAATATAAATTTTTTGGTCGTCAGGGAATTAAAAAAGTGATGGAGTGTTTGCTCTAAAGGGAGGGAATATGATTTATCTAGGGATAGATAACGGGGAGTTTGCCTTTGAGGTTTATTCAAATTAAGCAATGAAATGTTTTGACCCCGAACCAAAATTCATAACCCGAAACCCCCCTATTTATCTAGAACTAAAAAGTCAAAAAATTTAAAGTCCCCTTTTCATCTTTTTTTTCCCTACATTTTTGGCATCCATTGGAATACTGTAAAAATGTATCCCAAAGGAAAACATGGAAGGGGTGGTAGAGACCCTCTTTTTTAAAATTTTTCTATTTAGCAAACGTTCCCCAATTTCTGCTTTTGACACAAAAGGTCCTTGACCAAAACTTTTGTCCAATTTCATAAAGTTTTGTGTTTTTTTAAATAAAAACAAAAAATAGTCCAAAATTCCCTGATTTTTGGGCATTTTTGCTTTTAAAAAATGTAAAAATCTTGAAAAACCCCGATGTTTTCTATGTTACTGGATTTTAATCTGAAGAAGTAAATTCATTCTTTTAAGTGGATGCCGAAACTGTGTTTATTCCTTTCATTAAGTTGATGCTCACAACATCTGTGCCTCCTCTATACCTGCTGAGCTGGACTTTCCCTAAACTTATAGACGTTTACCCTTGGGAATCTAGAAACCCCGTCCGCTTGTGTCAGGATAAATTTTAATGGTACCCTGAAATAGAAAAATTTATTTTTTTTTTTTTTGAAACCCCTAAAAAAGGGGTGAAAAAATCATTTTCACGGGGGCCACTTTGGGCCCTCACGGGTACCAAAAGGGCGACTAATTTTAGAATGTGTAAAGAAACTTTCCAAAACAGTTAAGAGAGTATTAAGGAGTAGTTTCCTTTTGTACAGTTTTCCTGTTTCAATCCCCCCTTTTGATGGTAATCAGGAAGAAGGTGGGGCCCCGGGGGGAGGCAGGCCAGTGGTGGAGGCCCGGGGGGGGAGGGGGCCCAGATGGTGGGGCCCCAGGGGGGAGGCGGCCAGATGGTTGGGCCAGGGGGAAGCAGGCAGAGGTGTGGGCCCAGGGGGGGGCGGGCCCAGTGGTTGAGGCCCAGGGGGGCACAGGCCAGTGGGGGGGCCCAGGGGGGAGGCGGCCAGATGGGGGACCCCAGAGAGGGAGGCAGGAAGAGGGTGGGGCCCAGGGGGGGGAGGCCCGAGGGTGGAGGCCCACAGAGGGAGGCAGGCCAGAGGGGGAGGCCAGAGAGGGGGCAGGACAGATGGTGGAGGCCCAGAGGGGGGGGCCCCAGATGGTGGAGGCCCGAGAGGGGGGGGCCAGATGGTGGGGGCCCCGAGAGGGGGGGCCGGCCCAGATTTTTGGGGCCCCAGAGAGGGGATGGGGGATAGATGGTGGAGGCCGGGAGGGGGAGGCAGGCAAATAGAAAGACCTGGGGTGGGGGTTAGGGGACTAGTGGTAAGGCCCCAATAGTGAAGCCACTTACCAGCTCGGGAGGGTTCCGAGGAGCGGGTATCTTATCTCCAGACGGAAAGCTTCTGCTAGGGGAGGGGCAGTCTGGGGTTTTTCCCCTGTGCACGGCTCCCGCCCCCACCCCCCGGAGTCATGTGTGAGCTGTGCTGCCGGCCGTCCTGTCTACTGAGGAAGCAGCACTGCGGGCACGAAGCAAAAGTCCCGGGCGGGATAACAAAATTAAAAGGGCCGGTTTCGGCCCGGGGGCCCTTGTGTTGCACCTGTGCCCTAATGTGTAATTAAACCCCAAAAAATGCAAAAAAAAAGTGCAACAAAAGTACCCACAAAAAACAGGCATGAGGTCGGTCTATCGCGGGCCCCATAAAAATGGGGGCAAAAAAGCCTTATTTATGGGGCCAAGAGAGTTTATACTGTATTTACTCACAAAATTTCAAGATTAAAAAAAAAAATACAACTGCGACCTGAAAAAAATAGTTTTTTCCTTTGGGCTGGGTTTAAAAGGCTTATTTGGGGACTTTTTTTGCCGTAATTGGCCGTACTGCGTCCCGATTTTTCGTACCCACTATCTAGGAACTGGGGTTTAGGGGCCCCCTCCCCCGCTCGCCAAGTAGGCGGCAGGAGAGAAGTGAAATGTCATTTTCAGGCTATGGCCGTCCCCCCCCCTCCGAAATTCATCCTGAAATTTAAACCCGTGTGAACATGGGTTAAAAATAAAAAACCCAAAAAAATTTGGGCAATTTTGTTTCTTTACTGCAACTTCTTTGTTTTGAAAAAGGGTTTAAAAAAAAAAATTTCATTAGTCAATGATTTAAATTACATTTATTTGCATAAAACAGAAAAAGAAAACCCTTTGACATTTCATGGCCCATTTCAGTGATAAAATCTGGTTCCCTAGAACCAAGGAAGGAATGCTTTACAAACTATCTTTTGTCCTGTGTACGCGCAATATTTATTTGGATGGAAAGAGCCAATAAGTTTTGGGTGCAGATGATTAACCTATTGTTAAACACCATTATTTATTGCATTGCACTCACTTTAGTTTTGCATGTATCACTTCATTTTCTGTCTTCCTCTTTTTTAAAATTTGCTTTGACAAAAACAGGCCTACAATAGCATTTTTATGAGGCATTGCAGCCCGTGCACTCAGTTAAATCACTACAACTCAACATGACATGGAGGAGGCACTTCCAGATACATTTATAGGTATAAACCAGATGATGTATTGAATTAATACATAGAAGTATGCAAAGTCTCTTTTAGCTGAACCCTTTAATGTCAGTTATTGGTTCTGACTACGAAAAACCCCGTTCAGCCTTTATTTCTTTTTTGTCTGTAAGCAAAAACATGGGGAAAGTGGGGTAAAAAGTTGACTGCGGGTGAGACTACACAGGGTTTGTTTGTGTCTGTAAAATGGAGACCAATTTTAAACAGAAAGGTACTGTGGACACAATTTTCGCATGTCAGAAAAGGGCACCGCCCGGGGGTTTTAAGGCACATTAATTGGGGTATATGCGGCCCGATTTATGAACCCATCATAAATTGGGGTGTGGTGTTTCCCTTTATGCTTGCATTTTTGTTAGGACATTCCTAGCATATTTCAGGCACATAACTTAGGCGCTTCAATGGTTTGGGCAGTTCGTGCTGTGGAGGGGAGGGGGGGAAGGATCAACCATGGTGGGCCCTGAGATTAAACCTCACTGGTGAGCCGGCACCCCGTTGCACTGCCTCTTACCAACATTTGTTGTATGTATACATCATCAAACTATGGAGTGGGCTCACTTGCTGTGTCTGCTCCATAGGTGGTAGGTCCAGGTTTTTTCAGATGTTTTCCCAAAGTTACAGCAGGGATAAAATGGGGTCCCGCCCCGCTGTTTCCCAAACGAATGAGCGCATAATGGATACCCCCCTCCCATTGGCCTTTGGGGTTGGTTACCATGGTGTTGAGCCTAATGAAGGGGTCCTATATCCACCAAGTATCGCTTCTGTTTTTCCGCCCCCTGCAGGAAGAAAAAGAACTGTCATTCTTCACCTTCTGTTTTGAATCGTTTCAAAATGATTGAAACCCCCCAATGTCAAAAAATTTAAATGTAAAAAAAAAGTGTTTTAAAAAACCCAAAAAAATTTTGAAAAAGTAAAAAAAAAAAAATATTACAAGTTTTTTAATATCCCCTTTGGGCCATTTTTAAAAATAAGTTAAATAGTAATTTTGCTGGTCTTTAAAATTATGTGTATTAAAAAAATAACATAAATTTTCCCCCTAGGGAAAACCATAGAAGAAAAAAAATCCAAACCAAAAGGTCTGCTGCAAATTTAAAAAATGAAAAATTTTTTTTTTTAAAGATTTAAAGCAGAACAAAAAAACCCCCAATGGTTTTGGGGGGTTTACTGGAATTGTCCCAAAACCCGCAGAAAAAAAGTTTAAAACAATTGTGGGGTGTTTCCCAAAAGGATTAGATAAGAAAAAAAACCCCAAAAAATTTCTAGTTGTTATTTTTTCCTTTAACACTAAATTTTTTTTTTAATTTAGCCAGGTAAGTTTAATTTTGGTTAAAAAAGCATCTTGCTTCAAGAAACGTTATTTTTTATTTTAGAGGAAAAATAAAAAGGTTGGGTGAAAAGGGGGAGGAAAAAAAATGGGCAAAAAAGTTACTCCTGAAGTAAGGGAAAAAAAAAATTTTTCCGGAAAACGGGAAAAAATTTTTTTTTTTAAAACAAAAAAAACCCCCAAAAAAAAAAAAAAACAGCAAGGGTCCCCTTTAAAAAAAAAAACCCCCCCCCCATAAAAAGAGTTTGAAGGAAAAGGGGTTTACCAAAGGGCCCCCGGGAAAGAAAGTAAAAAGGAAATTTAAAAGGACGGTTGGAGGGGAGGGATCTCCCCTTTTTCCCGCTTTTGCCAAAGGGGGAGTTTTCCCCCCCCCCCCCCCCCACCCCAACCCCCCCCTGTTTTTTTGTTTTTTTTTGGGGTTTAAAAACCTTCAAAAATCTTTTTTTTCCCTTACCTGGCTTCCATTGGCTCTTTAGTTTTTTAAGGAAGGAAAATGGTGGCCGTTGCAGAGTTTAGGGGTTTTGGTCGTTTAAAAATCTTGTGTGGAAAACTTGTTTTTTTTTTCATTTGTTGGGTCTAGTTTTTGTACTTTATAGTTTTTGAGAAATAAAGATTTGGTGATTGCCTAGTTTCTGTTGGGCCCCCGCTCAAAGCTAAGGCAATTCCCTTTAAAGAAAACTTTTTGTTTTAAAAGGGGCAGTTATTTTGTTTTTGAAAAAATGTTTCGGGAAAAGGTGTGGGGTTTTCGTCAGGGGTAAGGGGGTATTTATAAAGGGCAATTTTTGAGGGAAAAATAGTTAAACTCGGGGAAAAGTTATCACTATTACTCTTCCATTCCTGGAGTGGTAAAATTCCCTTTGAAATTCCTCCCCAAAATGTGGACCCCTTGTCAGTTTTGGGCCCAATCATCTTTGTTATAGTCCCTTTTTTAAATTTAATTTTTCTTTTATATTTCTTTTTCCCTGTACTGGGAGAGAACCCTTTACGGTTTTCTTGGGTTTTCATCTTTTTTGGAGTTCTACCCGTGTTGGGTTACATAAATAAACCCCAAGAACATGGTTTACCACTAAAGAGAACCCCTTTTACTTCAAATTAAATTTTTTTAGCCTTCCTGAGCAAGTTCACAAAAAATTATTCCAGGAACCTCAGTGGTGTTATTGTGACCCACTAGCTGACCGGGTTAAAGCACAACCCACCAACCCCTTTGCTTCTAAACCTGGGGAAAATATGTGCCCGAATTTTTTCCAGACTTGCAAATTTTACATGTAAAAGCCATTAGTTTGGGGCTCAAAAAAAAAAGGATTGCAATTTCTGCCGGAGAGACCAGAAAAAAAGTAACATGTCTGAAAGGGCCCCGGGCTAGAAAACCTTTCCCCCCCCACCCGGGAGCGGGATGCCCGGCCCCGGGGCCGCGCAGGTTCCCCCCCTATACCCCCTGGTGGGGACCCGCCAGCCCCTTTTTAAGGGGAGGGCCCTGGCCCCCCGGGGGGTGAAACCCGCAAGCAAATTTGGGTGTCGGCTTGCCCGGGCCACAAACTGAGGGCTGCCGGGGCCCGCCCCCGAAACCCCAAACGGGGGGCCGCTGCAGTGAGCCGGGATCTTTCCCTCCCCAGCAACTTTAAAAACAACCCACATAGGCGTTGCGGGGCCCCAAAAGAGGGTCCCGCAGCCACCGTTTCCGCAACTGAGGGGCCCCCCCCCGGGAGTAAGCAGGTTTGGGGCTTTTCTGCAAGAAAGTGACATAGGGGTCCCCTTTTGGGGCTTCGGCCCCTACGGAGGGGCCCCCCCGCCCGCCACTGAAGGGGGCCGCAATGAGCCCCGGATGCCCCAGCGGCCCCCACCCCGCCCTTTTCTGGCTGCTCAGGGTGCCCCCTGGGTTAACAGTTTTTTTAGGAGGCCCGGGGGCCGGGGGTTTCAAAAGAGGAGGGATGGAGGTCCAAAATCCCCAAATTATCCCAAAAGACACTCAAAAGGTCCCCCCCTCCCCCAGTTTCCCGCAAAAACCCCCCTCCCCCGGAAGGGGCCCTGGCCAGACCCAGGAAGGGCCCGGGTCCCCCGCCCCGAGTGTTTTTTTTATTTTTTTTTTTTTAAACTAAAAAATGCCCGGGGTAAAAACTTTTGGGCCCCGCCTGGCTAAAAAACTGGGCCCCCGGCTAATAACGGCCCCTGACAAAAAACTGTCCCTGCCTGGCTAATAAAATTTCCACTGGGGTAAAACTGTCCCTGCCGGCTTAAAAAACCCGCCCCTGGCCCAAAAACGGGCCCTCTTGCCCGGGGTAATAAAATTTCCCCCGGGGTAAAAACTGTCCCTTGGGCCCCCCGGGTAATAACTGTCCCGGGCCCGGGTAATAACTGGCCCCCGGCCCCTGGCTAATAATGGCCCCCTGACCCCCTAACTGGCCCCCTGGCTAATAACTGTCCCGGCTTATAAATGGGCCCCAGCCTGGCTAAATTTAAAGGGCCCTGCCCTGGGTAATAAATGTCCCTGGGCCCCCCGGCCAAAAAACTGTCCCCTTTCCGGGAATAACTGTCCCTGGCCCCCCCGGCTTAAACAACTGTCCCCTGCCTTTTTTAATAACTTTTCCCCCTGGCCCCCGGCTAAAAAACTGCCCCCGCCTGGCTAAAAAAAACGGGCCCCCTTACCCCCCCTGGCTAATAACTGTCCCTTTCCTTCTAAAAACTGGTCCCCCCTTTTGGGCCCCCTGGCTAATAACTGTCCCTTTACCCCTTGGGAAAAAACGTCCCTTGGGGTAATAACTGGCCCCCGGGGGCCCCCCCTGGGAAAAACTGCCCCTTTCCCCCTGGGGTAATAACTGTCCCTGGCCCCCCTGGCTAATAAAAAATGTCCCCCCCGTCCCGGGCCCGGCTAAAAACCCGCCCCCCTGGGCCCCCGGGCCCGGCTAAAATAACTGTCCCCGTCCCCCTGGCCCAATAACTTGGGCCCCCGCCTGGCAATAAAAAAAAAATGTTTTCCCCCCCCCCCCCCCCCTGCCCCCGGCTAAAAACGTCCCTTCCGCCCGCTAATAAATGTCCCCCGGCCCGGGTAAAAAAACTCCCCTGTCCCTTCCTGGCTAAAAACCTTTTCCCTGGCCCCCCCGGCTAATAAAATGTCCCTGGCCCCCTGGGTTTAAAAAACTGGGCCCGCCTGGCTAAAAAACTGTCCCCCGGGGCCCCCCCCGGCTAATAACTTGTCCCAGGCCCGGGTTTAAAAACTTTCCCTGGCCCCCCTGGCCCCAATAAAAATGTCCCCCCGCCCCGGCCCAATAACTGGTCCCCTTAGGGCCCCCCTGGCAAAAAACTTTTCCCTGCCTGGCTAATAAATGGGTCCCAAAGGCCCCCCCGGCCCCTAAAACTGTCCCCGCCTTTGGTAATAACTGTCCCCTTTGGGTAATAACTGGCCCTGTTCCCCCGCCTGGCTAATAACTGTCCCCCTTGGGCCCCCCCCGCTAAAAAACTGTCCCCCCGGCCCCCTGGCTAATAAAACCCGCCCTGTCCCCGGCCCCGGCTAATAACGTCCCCTTTTTCCCGGGCCCGGCTAATAAATGGCCCTTTCCCCCGCCTGGCTAATAACTGTCCCCCGCCCCGGGTAATAACGGGGCCCTCCCCTTGGCCAAATTTAAAAGTCCCTGTCCCCCCGCCTGGCAATAACTGGGCCCCTGTCCCTGCCTGGCTAAAAAAACTGGTCCCGGCCCCCCCCGGGTAATAACTGCCCCCGGGTAATTAAATGTCCCTTGCCCCCCTGGCTAATTTAAATGGTCCCTTGGCCCCCCTGGCAAATAAACTGGCCCCCCCGGCTAAAAACGCCCCGGGTAATAACTGCCCTTGGCCCCTGGCCTAATTAAATGTCCCTTGGGTAATAAAATGCCCCCCGGCCCAAAAACTGTCCCCTGGCCCCCAAAAAATTTTCCCCGGCCCCCTGGCAATAACTGTCCCCCGCCTGGGTAATAAAAGTCCCTGGCCCCCGGCTAATAACCCGGCCCCTGACTAATAACCCGGCCCCTGGGTAAAAAAACGGCCCCCCCCGGCTAATAACTGTCCCCCCCGCCTGGCTAATAACTTCCCTGGGCCCCCTGGCTAATAAATGTCCCCCTGCCGGCCCAATAAAATTGGGGCCCTGGCCCCCCTGGCTAATAAAAAATCCCTGCCTGGGTAATAACTGGGCCCCCTTGGGCCCCCTTTGGGTAAAAACTGTCCCGGCGCCCCTGGGTAAAAAAACCGGCCCTGCCCCCGCCCCTTGGCTAATAATTGTCCCTGGCCCCCTGCCCAATAACTGGCCCTGTCCCTGCCCGGCCCAATAATTTTTCCCCCCGGCCCCCTGGCCAAATTTAAAAGTTTTTCCCGGCCCCCCCGGCTAATAACTGTCCCTGGCCCCCTGGCTAAAAAAACCTGCCCGGCCCCCTGGCTAATAACAGTCCCTGGCCCCCCCCCCCGGCTAATAACTGGGCCCCCGGGCAAAAAACTTGGGCCCCCGGGTAATAACTGTCCCTGGGTAATAACTGTCCCTGGCAATAACTGTCCCTTTCCTGGGTAAAAAATTTTTCCCTGGCCCCCCTGGCTAATAACTTTTCCTGGGCCCCCTGGCTAAACTGTCCCCTTTTCCCCCCGGCCCAAAAACTGTTTCCTGGCCCCCAGGCTAATAACGGGCCCCCGGCCCCCTGGGCTAATAAAAATGTCCCTGGCCCCCCCGGGTAAAAAAACTGTCGCCCGTCCCGCCTTGGGTAAAAACTGTCCCGTCCCCCGCCCCCGGCTAATAACTGTCCCCCCCGGGCCCGGCTAATAACTGTCCCTGTCCCCCTGCTTAAAAAAACTGGGCCCTGGCCCCCCTGGGTAATTTAAAGTCCCTTTGGGGGAATAAACTGTCCCGTTTGGCCCCCCCCGGCTAATAACGGCCCCCCGGCTAATAAATGGCCCCCGGGCCCCCCCTGGCTAAAACTGGGGCCCTTTTTCCCCCCGGCAAAAAACTGGGCCCCCGCCTGGCTAATTTAAATGGCCCCTGGCCCCCCCCGGCTAATAACTGGCCCCGTCCCCCGCCCGGCAATAACTGGGCCCCTTGGGTAAAACTGGCCCCGGCCTTTGCCCGGCTAATAACGGTCCCCTGGGCCCAATAACTGGCCCTGGCCCCCTGGCTAAATAACTGTTCCCCTGGCTAAAAACTGGCCCGGCCCTGCCTGGGAATTTAAATTGGGCCCCTTGGCTAATAACTGGCCCGGCCCCCTAGCTAAAAACTGGTCCCCTTGGGCTAGTAACTGGTCCCTTTCCCCCGCTTAAACTATTAAAATTTTCCCTGGGCCCTGCCTGGCTTAACTGGCCCTGTCCCTCCTGGCTTTGTAAAATGGCCCTTCCCCCCGCCTGGCTAGTAAATTTTCCTTTTCCCTTTCCCCCCTTTAAGTTTGGTCCTTTTCCCCCCGCCCCCGGGTAAAAACTTTTCCCGGGCCCTGCCCCGGGTTTGTAAAAATGGCCTGGGCCCCCCCCCGGGCCCATTTTTCGGCCCCGTCCCTTGCCCGGGCTAGGGGAACTGTCCCCTTTTCCCTTTTGGGCCCGGCTAGTAAAATGTCCCCTTTTGGGGAAATAACTGGCCCTGTCCCCCCCGCCTGGCTAATAACTGGCCCTTTTCCCCCCTGGCTTTTAACGGGCCCCCCCCCTGCCCTTGGGTAGTAAAAGGCCCCCCGTCCCTTTCCTGGCTAAAATAACTGGCCCTGGGCCCCCGCCTTTGGCTAGTAACTTTGGGCCCCGTCCCTGGGCCCGGGGTAATAACTGACCCCCGTCCCCCGCCCCGGGTAGTAACTGCCCCCCGTTTTCCCCCCCTGGCTAGTAACTGGCCCTGTTTCCCGCCTTTCTAATAACTGGCCCTTTCCCCCCCTGGCTAATTTACCAAAATGGAAGGGGCCCGGGCTAAACCCTTACCAAAATTTAAAAGGAAGGGTGCCCCTTTTTTACCTACCTAAAAAGGGGGGTTCCAAACAAAAACGCCGTTAGGGGAAAAAATTTTCTATGGGGGCCAAACCAAAAAAGGGGCCTATTACAAAATTTTTGGGGGGGGCTAATTTTAATGGGGAGGGTTTTAAAAGAGTTGGGGAAAAGTTTGGAAAGTCTTTAAAAGGTCAAAATTATTTTGTGGGAAATTCTACCCGGGCAAAGACCCTTTATGGGGGTTTTGGGCCAAAGAAAAGAAAAAAGAAGAGGACAAAATCCCAACATGAAAACGGCTCCGGGGAGTCCCCGGGTGTCAGGGGTTTATTTTTTCTTCTATGTTAAAAACATTTCTGTTTTTCATGAGAGGGTTTACCTGACACCTTTGGGGATGTATTGGGGGGGGTTAAATTAAATTTTTATTTTTTATTAACAATTTTTTTGTTTAAAACGGCCCAATTTTATTTTCCCGCCCCGTACATTTGGGTGGGGGGGGTTTGTAGGGTTTTTTTTTGGTGGGTTATGAATGTCCAGTGTGGGCTTTTTCCAGGATTGAAAAACAAGTGCCCACCTGACTCTGTGAGGGGGTTTTCCTATGCACCCTGTTTTTTCTCTTTTCTTTTGTGTTTGGGACTTTCACACAGACGGGTTTTTGGGGCATTTTTTTGATGCTTTTTTTTTGGAAAATGTTCACATTTAAATGCCCGGCCTCTTGCAAAAAAATTCACCAAAAACACTTACAAAAAAGCACCAAAAAACCCCTCCGTGTGAAACAGCTTTTAAAGTGTAGGGTTTTTTTTAGAAAGTGTCGAGGGGGAAACAAAAGGGGCAAAAATTTTAACAGATAAGTTTTGTGGGGGGTGGTGGGGGTCCCCTTTGTGCCAGGGGTTTTTTTTTTATTCCCATTTCCGGGGCCCCCCAAAAGGTTCTCCTTGCAAAAGAAACTTACTTAATACCCCCAATTTTATTTTATGGGCATCTTTATAAAAGGCCCGAACAATTTTAAAACCTTTTTTTTAAATGATCCATGCTTCAAAAAAGGGCTTTTTTCTTTTGGCTCCCCAGGGGGTATTTTATATGATAAATTGGGATCTTGTTTTTGTTTCACTCTTTATTTAAACCCCGGGGCCCTTTCCACAATATACAAGGATTTGCCAGGTTAATTAAGCATTTGGGATCCTGAATGTGTCTGTCTTGCCCTGGTTCCCCCTTTCCCCGAAATCCCTTACCATGTGCTGGGCCCCAACCCACATTGTGTGGGGTTGGGCAAACCGAACAATAGGACAATCCTCTCAGACCAAGTTGTTTTGGGGAATTTCCCGTTCCTTGTGATTTGGTTTCCCCTTCCAGGCCCAAAAAACCCCTTTCCCGAAAAAGGGAAAATTTTCTCTCGGGCCCGAAAAGGAGAAAAAATGCAGTCTCTTTATTGAGGGAAATTAAATAGATCTTTTTAAGAAGAGAAGCAGCAGAGACATTTAATTACACTATTAACAGACACAACCGTGCTGAGCACACCCTGTATTGTGCTGCCCTTGTTAAGGACACAATTGCCAACAAGAGTTTTCCCCGGGACTAAAAGGCCCAACGCCCTCATCTTTTTCTGAAGTTTTCCCCCCGCCAAAACACTGTATGCCCAAAACAATTTTTAATACTTGTAAAATTTCTTTTTTCAGGGCCCACTGTCCTTTTTAAAAACTTTTTTGGCCCCTTGGTGTGGGGTTTAAAAAAAGGTTGGGGTCACAATGCAGTTTATTGTTTAACAAGGGGCCTGAAGGGTCATTCCCAAACAAAAATAAAACCATTTCAAATGGGGCCAAGTTCCCAATAGCTCCCAAATTTTAGAAATTTGTTGAAAAAAAGGGTTTTTAAAAAATGCCAAAAGATCATATGAATTTTACTCCCACTTTCCAAAATTTTTTAAAACCCAAAAGCTGGTTTTCATTTTTCCCGGTTTTCCCCTTTTTGTTTTTCCCTTTTAAGGGGACCCGCATGTAAAAAGACATACAACTCCATGTCTTGTTTATAGGCCCTTTTTCCACTGGGGGCTGTAATATTTTTTCTAGAAGCAAAAGCTTTATTACATGACACCCCAAAATTTTTAAAGCCCCCCTATTTTCTCCAGTTTTTTAAAGGGAAAGCAACAAGGGAAAAAACCCCGTAAAAAAGGGAAGTTTTTTAAAAGTTAAAATTAAGGGGTTTAAAAACCTCTGTGGGTTTTCTTTTTCAAAACTCAGAGCCCTAACATGGCTGTGTGCATAAGGGCCTATCCCTAAGTTAAATGGGCAATTTTCAGGAACCTTTCATTATTGTTCTTGTGGTTGTAGAAAAGAGCAGAGTGTTCCAAAATTTGCTGTGGATCCGGTATAGACAGTAATTATAGAGGACCTATGGCCATTCCTTAAGACGATGTCTCCGGCACTCATAAAGGAAAATGGGTGCAAGCCAAAATTTTAGTCAATATGAAAAGAAAAAAGCTGCACTCCAACATACTCAAAGTTTCACGAAATTTCTTCAAAACTTTACTGAATAACGAAAATTATTTATCCAGCTTTATCAATACAAGATCATATCGTTTTTTTATCAATTTTCTCTCCAATCACAAATAGACATTTCAATAAGATAGATTCTTGTATTAGATACGTTTCGACCCTCTATTGGACCTTTTTCAACCAAATCTTCAACAGGACTTTTTTCTCTTATTCAAGTCATTATTTCTTATAACACCTGTCAGATCTTATATAAACATGCGTTTCGGCTTCACACTCATGTTGATATAAGATCTGACAGGTGGTAAAAGGAATAATGACTTGAATAAGAGAAAAAAATCCTGTTGAAGATTCGGTTGAAAAATGTCCAATAGAGGGTCGAAACGTACCTACTACAAGAATCTATCTTATTGAAATGTCTATTTGTGATTGGAGAGAAAATTGATTAAAAAAAAACGATATGATCTTGTATTGATAGAGCCGGTTGAATCATTTTTGTTATTCAATAAAGTTTTGAAGAGATTTTGTGAAACTTTGAGTACATTACAGTGCAGCCTTTTTCTTTTGATATTGACTATGGTCATTCCTGACATGTCTCCTTTAGTAGATACTTGTGTTCCCCCACGAAATAACAATTCTAAAACATCTTTCCATAGATCTTTATGTTGTGTGGTTTCCTGTTATTCCTCCTAGAAATGTATTATCAATCTTTCAGATGGGTGTAATCATTTGGGGGGAGGTGTCCCTTCATCATGTGACATTGTCCAGTCAGTGCTGACAGAGTGGGTGTATGCAGGGAGACACCACCAAAAACTGCAATGGTGACACTCACCTGACTCATTTAGTATTATTTTTGTATTAGGAATAACAGAAACTCCAGAATTGTTATTTCATAATTGACACAAGGTTTACTAAAACAAACAAGTCAGAAGGTGTCACAATTCTTGGAAAACACTACTATACTCATACACTTTTCAACATGATACGATTGATCCTTCATTTTTTCTCAATAGAGAGGGGAAATATAAAAAAAGAATGGCATTCACCTATCATTGTCTTTTAGAGAAAACTATAAGATAGACCTGCACAACTTGGCAAGAGGTCGGAGCCAAAACTACCTGAGAATGTCCCCGGACCGCCCAAGAATGCCACCAAACTGCCCCCGGATCATAGGAATCGCCCCTTTGCAGTCTAGATTAGCAAGCCTATTTTGCAGGTCTGCTAAATGACCTTCAAAAGATGTCCTCAGTTGTGCAATAATACTGACTGTTGGTTTCAGACATTATTTCACGGAGAGGGGGCTATAAATAGAACCTATGTTTTTTGATACATAACACCCAATGTGTGATATAGGATGAAGCATTGGTGCACTGCATTCATACACACTTAGGGTATGTTCACACGATGTATTGCGGTGCGTACAGTACACGCCGCAGTACATCGTGTGTCTCGGGAGCTCGTGCTGATCCCGCCGACCGCATTGACATGTATTACTCGCGGCGCGAATCACTTATCTCCCCGCGCGTACAATACGATCGTATTGTACGAGCGGGGAGAGGAGGCGTAATTACCGGAATTTCGGCGCGCATCTCACCCGAATTAGAGCGCAAATAAGTGGCGAAATGCGTGCCAAAATTACGCCGTGTGAACATACCCTTAGGGCCTCATGTATGAAAACTGTCTAGGTTTAAGACTTTTTGTTGCCCATAGAAACCAATTAGAGCTTTCATTTCATATAGTGCTCTGAAAAAATGATAGGGGCGCTGTGAATGGTTGCTATGGGTAACAAAGAAAGTCTTAGACTTAGACAGTTTTAATAAATGTCACCCTTCATGTTCATCCCCCTCCATTTCAACAGCTGCCATTGTAGCAGTTTAATTCTACATGGTGATACATGACCTCCGATACCTTCCCCATCAATGAGTGGTTTTTGGCCATGTTGCAGCAATTAGATATCAAATAACTAAGCAAATTTCTCTGTTATCATTTTTAGAAGCAGCACAAATGTCTTTATATGCAGAATGAGGTCTGTTAACTGACACACTTAACACTGAGCAGAGAATAGCTGCTTTCTGGCTGATATGAGTCAGGCAGGCAGGGCACACAATGCCACCTTGTTCCAAATTTAAAAGTAAAATGAGGCAGGGAAATAAGCTTGCATCTAGATCGCTGTGTGCTTTGCATGGAGAAGTGTATGTGACCCTCAGTAAAACGTCTCTCTCCCTGGCCAAAAAGCGGGAAGAAACAAATATTTGCTTGCCTTTCAGTTTTTCAGGTGCTATTTACCATGATAAAGAAGCAGACGAGATAGGAAAGATAGGACCGTGGAGGCTAGCGCAGCCAAGTAACAGCTTTTCCTTTGCAATTGTTGCAACTCACTAAATGAAATGCAACATGTGTGTTTGCTTAACCCATAATGCCTGGGGCTTTTATTCCCAGTCTACAGTGATTTTCATGAGCAATGGGATTTTCTTTATTAGGCAAAGTCTACACAGCACACAAAAAATGGTCGGATTTTCGCGGTTTTATTATTTTGAGACCCTTCAAAATCAACCATTTTGCATGCCCATAGACTTTAATATAAAAAACGACCTGTAGTCTACACAGTAAAAAAGCTAAAACCGATTGCATTTTTTGTGAAAACAGTGACAAAAACGGCGGTCGTGCATAGGACAAAAAGTCGTTGGCTTTCCGATGGTTTTGGTCCTATGCTGTCTGGCCTTAGCCTTAGGAAGCATTCTATTTGTAGTCCAGAGAAGGATCACAATTCTGTAGGTATATGATTTGATTCCTAAAATTTTTTTTTTTTAATTATGTATTACATTTTGGTCATGGAGCCGGCTCAATGCCAAGCTGAGACTATGCAATACATTACTTATGTATACACCAAGATTTGGTCTTCTGGATGGGTTCACATAGGATATTTGGAAAGAGATATAAAACCTTCATCTATACTACACTTACAGTATGAGGATCAATTTCCAAAATTCCCTTCAAAAAAGGGAGACAGGCTAGCAAACATTGAAAATTTATAAAAAGTTTAATAAACAGTGTCAACCTTGTACATGGGCATTTGCTGCAAATGAATAGGGCTGAACTTCAATACTAGACATAGCCCAAGAAAAAAAATAGAGGTGTCTCCCAAAGAAAGCAGCCATGATTTTGTCATCAGTACTGTTCCATGCATCAAGTATATAATTAGATCTGTAAGATTATGTTTAAAATTTAGAAAAGTCACTTCCACTACCTAGGGACTTCGAGGAACCATATGACTTGGCAAAGAACCATGTACTAAGTTAACAGTAAGGCAGATCTCTTTCTGCTGCACTATTAGTGATGCTGACAAATTTTCCTACTGTGTCCAACTGATTCCATGGCTGCTTAATTGGTTTTAACTAGTAGACAGATATAATCAATGTATTAACTTGAGCACCAAGAAAATTAATACTTCCTATCTAGTAAACACAGAAGTAACCTCTCTCCCTCATTCAAAGGACACAATAAAAATTAATTAAATGTATTTTTACCTTTATAGGAAGTGCAGTTATGTTGCTAGGATATCCCTTTCTATCAGTGGGGGATCTAGATATATGCTATAACATTCTAGAAGGCAAACATAGTGTCAAAGTCTTCTTCACTGGACACTGTAAAAGTTTTTATCTGTAGACTAATTTTCCTTAGTTATCCTATAAGATTCTCTCAAAAGGTGATTTACCAAGAGGTCACCACCTTGATCAGGCCCTTGATAAACTCTTTTAATGCTACCTTGATTAACAAGATTAAAGGATATTAATGCGGGAAGACATTTAAAAAGGATCTTCTGGTATGTTTATTTTAGTTAATACTTATGTTCCAATTCTGTAGCATCTTCTCTTATAACTTTATATTGTCTTTTCCGCTGTTATTCCTTTTAGAAATGTATTACTGAATCAGTCAGATGGGTGTTGTCATAGTGATCTGTCCCTGAACATACTGACTCTGCCAGCAGTGATTGGACAATGCTAACTGTGCAGGGACACCCCCCAGGTCAGTAACCTCATCTGTCAGATTTGTAGGAGGGATAACAAAGAAACCACACAACATAGAGATCTAAGAAAAGTTTCTCCTGATTTGTTATTTAATAGGATAAATTAGTATTTACTAAAACACACATTACAGGATTGGCCATAGGTCCTCTTTAATAATTTTAACAAGTACTAAAGGGGTTCAAAGATACGGTATCTCACAAAAGTGAGCACACCTCTCACATTTCTGTAAATCTTGTAATATATCTTTTTATGGGATAGCACTGAAGATATGACACTTTGATACATTTTAAATTAGTCCGTGTACAGCTTGTGTAACAGTGTAAATTTGGTGTGCCCTTAACATAACTCAACACGCAGACATAAATGTCTAAACCACTGGCCACAAAAGTGAATACTCTTCTAAGTGAAAATGGACAAATTGTGCCCTATTTGCCATTTTCTCTCCACGGTGTCATGTGACTCCTTAGTGTTACAAGGTCTCAGGTGTGAATGGGGAGCAGGTATGTTAAATTTGGTGTTATCACTATCACACTGTCTCATACTGATTACTGGAAGTTCAACGTGGCAACTCATGGCAAAGAACTCTGTGAAGGACCTGAAAAAAAGAATTGTGGCTCTACAAAAAGATAGCTTAGGCTATAATAGATCGCCAACACCCTGAAACTGAGCTGCAGCATGGTGGCCAAGACCATACAACAGTTTAACTAGACAGGTTCCTCTCACAATCAGGCCTCGCCACGGTCGACCAAATAAGTACATGTGCTTACAGTCATATCCAGAGATTGTCTTTTCAAAATAGACATTAGAGTGCCAACATTACTGCAGAGGTTAAAGGGGTGGGTGGTCAGCCTGTCAGTGCTCAGACCATACACTGCACACTGCATTAAATTGGTCTGCATGGCTGTTGTCCCAGACGGAAGCATCTTCTAAGAGTGATGCACAAGAAAGCCCGCAAACAGTTTGCTGTAGAAAAGTAGATTAAGGACATGGATTACTGGGACCATGTCTTATGGTCTAATGAGACCAAAATGAACTTATTTGGTTCAGATGGTGCCAAGAATGTGTGGCTGTAACAAGGTGAGGAGTACAAAGACAAGTGTGTCTTGACTACAGTCAAGCATGGTGGTAGGAGTGTCACGGTTTGGGGCTGTATGAATACTGCCGGCTGTGGGGAGCTACAGTTCATTGAAGGAACCATAAATGCTAACATGTACTGTGACATTCTGAGGCAGAGCATGTTCCCCTCTCTTTGGAAACTAGGCCACAGGGCAGTATACCAACATGATAACAACTCCAAAGACACTTCCAAGATGACTGCTGCCTTGCTAAAGAATATGAGGAAATAGTGCTGGACTGGCCAAGCCTATTGAACATATGCGGGGCATCAAATGGAAGGTGGAGGAGCGCAAGGTCTCTAACAGCCACCAAATTCGTGATGTCATCATGGAGGAGTGGAAGGCTGCAACCTGTGAAACTCAAGTATACTTCATGCCCAAGAGACCTAAGGCAGTGCTGGAAAATAATGTTGTCCATACAAAATATTGACATATTGGGCACAATTCATCCATTTTCACTTAAGGGTGTACTCAATTTTGTTGCCAGTGGTTTAGACATTGATGGCTGTGTGTTGAGTTATTTTGAGAGCACACCAAATATACTCTATTTTACAAGCTATGCACTGACTACTTTACATTGTGTCAAAGTGTCATATCTTAAGTGTTGTCCAATGAAAAAATATAATTCAATATTTACAAAAATGTGAGGGGTGTAATCACTTTTGTGAGATACTTTAACAATTGTATCTAAGACCTGGTACCTGAAGAAGTCCAGAGGCCCTTCATATGATAACACAACTGCATTGAATGGCACATGGTTGATAGGGTAGGGGTTAACAAAAATTTTGAGGCCTAGGAGCTTCAAGTTACACCTCTGCATATTAATATCTAGTTTAACTCCATATTATTCACACTTGCAGTTGTTACACTTGAGTAAAGTGCACAGATTCTGAGATAACGACCTTTTAGATGCTTGACAATATGCAGCAACTATACAACTGGCTACAATATATGGTTATTCAGATAGTGACAACACAATCCATATTTAAGAATTTATCTCTAGTCCGTGCACTGGGCCTTTTGCAGTATTGATTCTCATGCAGAAGTGGATTTGCTATTTTCAGTCTTAAAGCTTCACATGAAAATGACCCTGTAGCCTCCCTTGGGTCTATTAAAAGAAGAATTAAAAACCCCCAAAACGTTTTAATTTTCATGATTGGAAAACTAAAAGATGAAGTCGCTGAGGAGAATTAAAGGAATTTTGTTTTTAAAAAAAGGAGAGGTGGTTTATTTTTTCAAAAGGCCCCTTTAAATGTGTGGGAAGGGCCGTGCTTAAGAAAATTTAAAACCCCTCCAAATTGGTGTTTTAAATTTTTCCCAAGGGGAAATATTTACCAAAAAAGGTTTTTTCCTGGGGTTTGTGGGGTATAAAAATTTATGACTTTAAAAAACTTTAATTTAAAATTTCCCCCTCATGTTCCACATAAATATGTGCTAAACCTTTTTATATTTTTTAAATTTTTAAATCAAAGTTGATTGCGATTTTTAGACTTTTTTTTTAGAATTTGTTTCTTGAAGAATGTTTTTTTTTTGGATTATCAAAAATGTTTTCCCTAGGTGTTTAATTTTCTACGGAGATTGTGTAATTATTTAAAACTTAACAAATTTTTAAAAATTGTAAGGGGGCACAGTTGGGCATCTAAAAAAAAATGCCCTTTTTTAAAAACCCTCATATGACTCTCATTTAGGTTTTTGTTCGTCAAAAATTTAAATGAAATCCCGACCCGAAAAAAAAAACAAATTCCAAAGATATTTTCCAATGAATAGCGCTCATAAAATAGCGAAAAAAACAGGTAACATGTGGTAGCATATAACATGCTGAACGCTACATACTACAGAGACATAGGGATTTACTAGAACTACCCATAGGCCTCATCACATGCATTAGGTCTAAGTTTTGTTGTTTTTAACACACAAATAAATATAACACGTTTGAAACCATTTACAGTAAATAAATTACACATGAAATATCAACACCTAAAAATTGTATTATTTTTATTTGATTTGCATTCTTTTTTAATTACAATCTTCAAAAATATATTCTATCTATATTACAAAATGTGTTTTATCCCATAGTGTAATATATTAGCCCACTATTAGAATTTATAATTTTATCATTAATGTGATTTTCAGAAATAATTAATATAATTTTAATGGTAACTAAATTAATTTAGTTGGTAATTCTCTTAAGGTTTAAAATAGATTTTTGGATTTAACCTTCTCTATTAGATTTTCTTAATGAGACCTACATTTTTGTTTTTTTTAAAAATATTGTGATCATGATTTGTGAAAAAATTAAAAGTAAGCACACATATTTTAAACGCATACATGAATTCCTCATGTAAGGTAATATGCATCTAATAAATGTTATTTATTACATTGGGCCTTTAATAACTTTATTTTAACATTATATGATATATAACTTTGTTTTATTTTAGTTTTATATGTTTCTTGTAATAATTATTTCTGTTGCAACTATAAGTTTGTTTACTTTAATATCTACCCATTAAACTAGGTAGATATATTGCAGCATGACCAATGGCCATCAATAGTCTATACTTCCAAGAAGAGCGATAATAGTAGGGAATGTTTCCAGTCATTGTGATGTGTATATATGTGTCTGTTGTAAACGTTGTTCATTCTCTGCCCAGTGTGTAACTCTAAATGGTGCTTATGGATTGGTGTCAAGGGAGGAGGTCCCAAGGCAGGGAGGTGATTAGAGGGCAGGTTATTATGAGCTAATGAGGCATTTCACCCCTCTCCGTTCCCCAGCTGGGATTCAGTGCTTGACAGGCAGCACAATGTGTTATTACAGATTTATGGCAGAGATCACAGCTTCTGTGAATTTTACCATAACTTTCTGACCTCCCCCCACTCTATTACCCTGCTCAACCACCCTCATGGGTGCTCAATCTTTATTTCCTGCTCACGACCATTCTTCTTTGTGCCGTACAAATACAGTAATACAAGGTTACAATTGGAAATGTGTTTATTATTATTATTATTGTCGAAGTGAGAGGAGAATAATATTTAACAGCTGCCTGAAAGCAAAAATGTTAGAAAGTGATATACCGTAACTGAAATATATGTTCTACAGAGGGCATTTAAATGCAAAATATACCTTAAAGTTTAAATTGTTGTGTTCCTTTATATTCTGTACAATATCTAACTTTGTATTTATTTCACCTCTGTAGTTGAGGTGTATCTATGTACCATGCATCATGCATAATTTGGATATGTATCTTAAAGGGACGGCCAGTGCTAGAATTGCAACTGCTAGATAGATAGATAGATAGATAGATAGATAGATAGCTTTTTTGTTGTATTTGAAAACGATTTCTGATTTATACACAATACCTAATTATAGTGATCTGTATAAAAGGTATTTATACTGTATATGTATGAATCTAAACACAACTTATATGTTGTCATTTCTATATTGTACATCATAAATGAGCCCTATTTGACTTTGATGTTGCCAGTAAGCATACTGATATGCAACGCTGGATTTTTATGCATCTGAGTATATCTGAATCTGCCTAGGATTTGCAAATCTCATCTCACTTGAAAAAATATATACACACATATTCTATTCTAAAACTTTTGACCAGTAGTGTATATTCTAGTATATGCACGTTTTTAACTGTGTCAATGTAAAAAACACCTGGAGGAAGTGAGGCACTGTAAAACTTTTGAAAAGTAGTGTTTATATATATATATATATATATATATATATATATATATATATAGTGAAATAATATAAGATCACTGCAAAATTTTCAGTTTCTCTGACTTTTCTCTTCAATGGTAAAATTGACGTGGGAAGCTTGCGAGTCAAATAATAAACATTTTCACCATCATTATTAAAAATTCTGTAGTTTTCTTATTTTAGATGCTACCTTTGTAATCCATAGTGTAGACCTCATCTCCAGAGGATACGACCAGTGACAAGATCTCCTCAGTCTTTGCGCACATGCTACAACATCACCCTCTCTGGCAGCTATTGTCACCTATCCCTGCTTTGTAATACAATGCTCACTGTAGTTCAACCGCAGGTGGGGTCATTATACTTATGTCCTTCATACTCCTTGGTAATTAGTCAAACATTGCAAATAAATAAAAAAATAAGAACTCAATCAGCTTTGTGCATTGATAAACAACATCATGTGTGGCTCATGCAGGGATTTTAACCTAGGACCCGTATGTTGGAAGGCCGAAGTACTAACTGCTCAGCTACATTGTAGTTACTCACAGCTCTTTACACAAACAGACCTTTAGCACACTGTGGCATGGTGATGTCAAGTCTGCTGGGTCACATGATAAGCAGTTCAAATAAATCATACATGCCACCTTTTGAGCAAACTGAAAGCTGGAGCAGAATGAACCAGCCATGAATGCCTTCATGGTAAAACCCCTTTAATGCAGCAACAAGTAAACAGGTTTCCATTTTTAAGCGGTGAAAAGAAGAATTCTATCTGCAGGTTTGACAGGTTGAGTATCAGTAAGAAAACCAGTGCTAAGTTTGCATGATAAAAAAGACTAGCCCTAGCCAAGCGGTACCTCCAGAGGAGTACTGAAGTGTGGAAGAATTTCTTGAGGACTGATGAATCAAAATTTGACATCTCTGGTACATCAAAAAGGGTTTTTGTACATCATCAAGTAAGTGAAGGATGGTTCCTTAGTGTGTGACACCAACACTCAAACATGGAGAGGGAAGTGGGGTCTGGGACTCTTTTGCTGGCTTCAAAGTTAGCAATTTACATAGGGTGACTGACACATTTTACAGAAAGGGCTACCACAGCATTTTGATGTGCCGTGTAATTAGTATTACAGTAAGAAAAAGATCCAAAACATACTTCTAGGCAGTGGCAGAACTACCACCATAGCAGCAGTAGTGGCTGCTATGAGGCCCACCGTCACTAGGGATCCCAGCCGGCAATGAACAGTAACTTAATTTTCACTGCAATTTTCATGGGTCCTGTCATAACATCCCATCACCTGTCATTAGGGGGCTCATCTGGTCAAAGGGGCCAGTGTAAGGACCGGACGTGCCCCCTAATGACAGGTGATGGGATGTTATTGTAAGCCGAGTACCGAGGGCAGGTTTTCCGGAATACAGCGAAGTCACGGACAAAGAACACGACTGCAACACCCCCGCTCAACAACGGTTTGTTTTACTGAATTTTTTGGAACAAGATGGGAACAGATCCCCAAACACAAAAATTTACAAATACGTATCCTGGGCCCCCGTGCTGCACAGCGCGCCGCCAGAAGTGTACTCTCTGGATGCCCGGGGACTTTACCTAACCGTGGGGCTCGGAAAGGCCGATAACCCCCTTTCTTCTTAATACCCGTAATCACCAACGGGAACAATTGTGTTGGGGGGCAGTTGCAGGGGGGTCGTGGTGCAGCACAGCAGCTTACACAGCTTTAATGGTTTTACCCACTTCCCTTCACACAACAGGTACAAAAAATTTTCCCCTCCCCGATGAACGGTTCAAGTAAAAAAGGGTGTAATATCAAATCTCCAAGCCCTGAACGGGGGATGTTTTTGGGGAAACCTCCTTGGCCTGTAACTGCCCCTAAACTAACAAACTAATATCAGGCCTTCTATAGTCCTGAGCTATTTGGCGTGCAGGGCATCCCTGGGGTACCTTAAAGAGGGCCCGGAAATTTTCCTGTTCCAGGTGCAGATGGAGGGTCCGGCTGCAGACGCCCTTTCTATTTGACTTGTTTTTTCCAGGAGTTCTCCCTTCTTCTGTGATGGCGTCGGTAGACAGGGACTCCTTTGCCCCGGGAAAAGATGTGAATAAGGCCCTTTTAGCTCAATTTGTCTCTGCTGTTTTCCTGGGGTTTTCTAGCAGTTTAAAATGGTGCTGCATGTGAGTCTTTTTTCCATGCCCCTCTTTTCTTATGGAAACTGGACATACGAATCTTGTGGCAAACATTGAATAAAAAGAAAAATTCACAATTATGCGGGGGATTTTACTTGGAAAACCAGGGGGCCCCCCACTACCCCACATACCCCCCCATAGAAGTTGGCGTCCTCGACACCCCCCCAAAAAATCGTCTTGCGCTACCCCTGGGGGGGTAACCAGCGTTGGTTGGGCATCCTACTGGGGCTATAGGCCTCAGGGGCTTCGGCAATCCCCGGGGGGAAGGGAGTTTTTGGGCTCACTCTCCCCTGGGTGGAAAAATTGTCAAGCGGGAACCTCATTACCCCCGGCAAGGGGGCCCGCCCACCTTTCCCAAAAAACAAAAGGAGACCTGAACAGGGGAGGTACTTGGGCTTTTTTTTTGGGCACTTCAAAATCAAAACCCCTAAATTTTATTTTGTGGTTTCGGATAGGCCCCCTTCTTTGGGCTCTACCTCTAGACTGGGATGGCAGGGTCCACCCTTCTTTACCACATATGGGGCCGCCCCCCACCTCCCACCAACTTCCCAGAGGGCCTCTTCTTGCCCATGACCCGATCAACCTGGGGCAAAACTGTCACTTGCACAGGCCTGGGTTTGGGATGCACATTTTTCAGACGCTCTCCCAACCTTATCCCGTCCCAGTCGGCGGCGGGTTCCTGGGCCCAGGCCGTGGTAGGGGTCGGTGGTGATTGGGTGGGCTGGGATGTGAAATCCTCAATCTACGACGGGTCTTCCGAACATCAACATGTGTGGGGAGTCCCTGTGGTCTGTGACCCTTATTGTTATGGGCCCCAATAGCTCGGCAGGTACTCAGGCCACCTACCCTTCTGATGCCCTCTAAGTCCGCAGCATCGGGGATAAGGGTGCGGTTAAACCGCTCCAAGCTCCTTTCCCCCTGTGGATGTATGGAGTTTAAAAAAAACGCTCAACCCCAACAAGGGTACTTTCGTCATTATAGCCCCTTGGAAACACGCCCCTTGGTCGGAATGTATCCTCTGTGGGCCCCAAACCCCTGTAAAAAGTGCTTGCGACTGCCTCAGACAACTCTCAGTTATCCCTTTTGGGGTACAGCCACGCATACTTAGTGAAAGGTCTGTCATGACCAAACATACGAATCCCAGAGGCAGAGTACCCAATCTACAAGTCAATCACGGGGCCTTAGGGGGGGCGTTTGCCGGGTTGTCTGAACGGGAGCCCGCGTTCTTTTGCTCTTACTTAACCACAGGTCGAATTGGGCAAGCTTCAGAACATGCTTAAAAGTCAGGGCATCACCAGTCGTTGGGAAGCCATTTATAGGTTTTGTCACCCCCAAAAAGGGGGCGCCTCTCTCATGGGTTCCCCGAGAGCCCTGGTCCTAGACATGGGGAAAACAATCTGTTTTGGGTGCTGCAACCCCTATTGTAAGTAGATGGCCCGAACAGGAGCCCCTGGGAAACACAGCTTACCCCACTGCTCAAAGCTTTTGCCCCTCCTGAGTCACGGGGCCCTGCCCCGGGTCGGGGCCAGACCGAAGGGGACCCACCCCTTACTTTCTGAAATCTGGCAACCATCCGGGGACCTCTGCCAATCACCCACTGCTTTCCCAACCCATGGGCCCATCCCAGACCCACCCCCTTTGAGTTGCCACGCCTGGAACGCAGGGAACTGGCTAAAGGGGCATTTCAGTGCCCCTTTCTCTCAAATGCTGAGGATGGTATTTGACGGGGCTGGGAGGGCTCGGATTCCTTTTCCCCCCGACCAAACTTAATGGGGAAAAAGGGTATTTGGGTATGCCCCCCCATTCTGCTCGAGGGCTCCAAGTTAGATTCTCCAAATGTCCCAATGGGTTTTTGGGCTTGACAGTACCCTGCCCCTGTGGGTTACTTGCGAACCTTTCAGTCAGGGCCCCCAGGGCTAACAGTTCCAACTTAAAGGACTATAATTGCAGGGTTGCGCTCTACTCCCGAAAGGACCGAGGGCATGGGAATTACTCCTCTGCCCTTCCTGGCTTGGGAAAGCAAGCCCCCAACCCATGTAGATACGTTTTTAAACAGCAAAAAAGGGGGGGTCAAAACTGCGCATAGGCCAGAATTGGACACTGGTAGGTCTTTCACCGTTTTCAAAACCTCTTGTGCCGGGGCCCCATCAATAGGGCATTTTTTTGGACCCCAGCTTCCCTAAAAAACTTTTTTAGGGGCCCTCAGAAAGAGCGAAAGGGGTTTAAAACCTTCGGTAAACCCCCCACCCCCCAAACCCTGCGCCTTCGTTGAAAAAAAGGGAGGCCAGTTTTGGACTGCCCACCTTACGGGGGGCCGGCGTACCCCTTCCCGAAGTGACCCCATTCCCCAATTACTCTTTGCTGTGGAAAGTGGGGCACTTCTTTGGCTTGATTTTAAAGCCTGGTCTGAGCTTCTAGAACCTGCCCAGTTTCGGAAATGGTCTCGAACAATTCCCCAACACCACCACATTGTCCGGGTAGATCACCCCGACTCAATTTAAGATCCCTTAGACAGTGTTTCCATCAGCCGCGGAATGTCCCTGGGGTTGGAAACCCCAAACGGCACCCGATTGAATTTTTAGAGTCCCATAGGCGAATGAAACTGTTTTTGCCCTACCCTTTCCCCCAACTGGTACTCCCAGTATCCGCTGGCCAGGCGGGGTCGAAAAAAACTTTGCATCCCAAGAGCGGACAGGCTCTTCAACCCGCGGGAGGGGTAGGGTCACGAAGGCTGGGTTTAGCTTCCTGAGCAGCAGAACCTGGACTGCCATTTTTTTTTCGCACCAAAACAACTGGGGGGCCCAGGGACTTTGACTTCTTGAATCCCCCCGTTTCTCCGCTGTGGCCACCTGCTTTATTCCCGGGTACATTTTGGGGGCGGGTTTGTCGTTACTTTCTCTGTGGGCGGGGCATCGCCTGTGGGGATTTCATGTCGATGGTAGAAGCACCCCCCGAAGTTTTCTTATGTCTGAGAACCTCGGGAAATTTCCCCAGAGGGTATTTTTCCAGAAATTTTGTTCCCTGGAGTCAAGGTCGGGGGTCAATTCCCATTGAGCCAAAAACACTCGGCCAAATTCCATTCCGCCGCCGGAGGCTCCCCCTTCTGGACCCCACTGTTAGGTCCCGGCCCGACCTCTTGTGGGGCCCTTTAGCTACACCCTCTCCCGGGGGATATTTCTCCGGGAACATGGACTTCGGCTAGTAGGGTATTTGCAGGAATGGTCAACTCTTGTCCTGGTTGGGCATTCAGGGACACACCCCCTCTCCACAGGGAAGGCCCACCCTACGGGGTGGGTTCGGGGGACTCTTCCTGTGGACTGGTTTAACCAAGATTCCGCCCATTCAATTCCGTTTGGTTCCCACCGGCAGCTCAAAATTTTTCGTGTCTGGCGGGATCTTGATCGGTGCTCTCGCGACACCCCCGGCCCAAAGGGTCGACCGGATTGGGGCTCTTCTGCGAGCGCTCCTCACCACGTGTAGGACCTTTGAGTGGGCGGGGCGTGGTGGCCCCCTGCCAATATTTTGGCCCTCTTTGGCATAGAGGGGTGATCCCCGGTCTCGGAGCAGTTTATGCCCAGGATAAAATCCACTCCCCCTTGGATGGGGGATCCCCCGCACAACTCCCTTCTTGATAATTCTTGTCCAAACAGTCGGCCTGCATCCAAATATCCCCTTGTACATCCCGTCACCATTGTTGGCTGCCCTCAGCTAATGACCTGCCATCTTTGGCCATATTGGGCCCCAAGTGTCTCTCGAAGAACTCCAAGGGATCAGGGGACACTCTGATCAGTATCAAAATGCAGTGCACCTTCTGCCCTAGTCTGTTCCCTAACAGGATACTGGCGTAAAGATCGTATCCCCACCTGGGCTTTGGTTTCGTTGCCCCACCACAGGACGCCGCTACTGCGCGGTTGGTGTTTAACCCCCGGGTCTGCCCTTAATGTTTGCACACTCTTGGGGATGTGGCCTCCGTTTACAAGCCCGCAGAGGGGCCCCTAGACCTCGGCACACCTGGTGGACCCTTCAGCAGGGCCCCCCCGTGGACCCGCTCTGAAAAGGGGGGGTTTCGGGAAGCCCAAGTCATTCTGGATTTTGGCCGTTCTGCCTTTTATCGGGGGGCCTCAAGCCCAAGTTCCCCTCAACTCTGCTGCAAAGCCCGGACCACATTGTTAAAGGGCTCTGTGTCCCCCCTTTTCTGCTTGTTGGGCACTACTCAGGCCTTTACCATTCGGGGATGGGTTCCTCTTCCCCTCTAAAGCGGCAATAGCCTGTAAAACGTAGGTCGCCTCATTTGGGTCATCTCCTCAATTTTTCCCGTAAGGATTTTTTGTAACCCACAATGAACTGTCTCTTGTAGCTTATCTATTTTGGGAAGGCCCCATGCACTGGTTCGCCCCCTTATTCCCTTCAAAGTTTCCCGCAGGGGTTGATACGATAGGGTCTCACCTTCTTTGCGGCTGGTTGAAAAGTAAATTTGCAGGGGCAGCCTTTGGTAAACCCCCTTGGGCCCCTTCCAAAGCGAGAATATTTTTCCAGCGTGTCCCTTTCAGATCAGGGCACCCCTTACTGTCCCCTAAGTCCCCATCAAGGCCCCAGGGTTTTTTGCCCCCCGTTTTCCCGGGCTAAGTTCATATTTTAAATGCGCTTACGCACCCCTTTTGTCCAATTCTGCGGCATGTTTTTTTCCCCTCAAATTTGGGGAGGGATTGCAATAGTGGCCCAAAAAAGACATAAACCATTGGGGGTATTGTGGGGGGACCTTAGCTTTGGGTTGGGCCGGCGCCATTGAGCCGGGGAAAAATTCCCGCCGCAGTGTCCCTAACGATCCGTATCCCGCAAAGCTACGCCCAAATTTTTAAGCCCAGTACCCCCCCCAGGGGGGGTTTTCCGGAAAACGCGAAGCCGGACAAAGAACACGACTCCAAAACCAGCTCACAACGGTTTTTTTTATGAATTTTCGAAAAAGATGGGGAAAAAGATCCCCCCAAAAACAAATTTACAAAAAAGTATCCTGGGCCCCTGTGCTGCCAGCGCGCCGCCAGAAGTGTACTCTTGGATGCCCGTGACTTTACTAACCCTGGGGTTCGGAAAGGCTAAAACCCCCAAACCTTTTTAATTCCTAATCACCAACGGGAACAATTGTGTATGGGGCGTTGCAGGGGGTCGTTGCGCACAAGCACTTTCCAGCTTAAATGATTTACCCACTTTCCCCGCAAAACGCTTGACACAAACTTTCCCTCACAGATGAACTTCAAGTATAATGGTGCATAGTAAACTCCAAGTCCTGAACGGAGGGTGTTTTGGGAAACCCCCCCTTTGGCCTGTAACTGAGCCTAACTAAAAATAATATCGGGGCCCTTTCACAGTCCAGCCCTTTGGGGTGACGCTCCGCGAGGTTCCTTAAAAATGGCCGGGAATTTTTTTCTAGGTGCAGAGGATGGGGGCTGCAGACAGTCCTCTCAAACTTGGAGCTTTTCCTTTTGTCCAGGAGTTCTTCTCTCTCTTGTGATGGGGTCTGTTAGAAAGGCAGATTCCTTTGTCCCTGGAAAATGGAAATTGGGTCCTTTAGTCAACTGTCCTGTTTTTTCTGTGGTTTCTAGCAGCTTCAAAAAGGTGCTGTTGTCATCTTATACCATGTCCCCATTTGATATACTGGAAACTGGACAAGCACATTGTGGCCCAAAATAGAATACAAAGAAATATTTCACAAAGTCATGCAGGGTTTTACTTGGAAAAAACGGGAGGTATCCCCTATCCCACTTATTACGGGCCGGCAGCAGTGAGCAGTACGTTACCATAACTGACTGTTCACTGCCAGCCAGACCCTAGCAGAGCAGGGCACCCAGCCCTGTTATTTGGCCTAGTCAGTCCAAGGCCCCAGGCCATAATCATCACATACTCACTACATCAAAACAAGTACCCTTAATAACAATAATAAAACTGAACTTTTAATTTAAGAATTTAAGTAATGCCAAAATAATTCCTCAAATTGTACAGAGATGAGAGAAAAGGGAAAAAATATTGCGACTCACCACTCCAGATGGGATAGTACTCCCAAAATAAGATGATAAGCGGGATTTTGCCAAGATCACTCCAAGTGTCTGGATGTAGCGGTCTCCAATGTAAAAAATTTTTCTTCCTCAACCTATAAGGAGTAATTAATGTCCTCAGGATTGGGAAGACAATATCTTACCCTACACATATCATCACGTAGCCTATGCTGGACTTCGATCAGAGAAGCGGACCTGCAGATTGCCGTGGAAACGTGGGTACAGGTGAGTTTATTTATTTTTTCTTTTTAACTAATGAGGTACTTCATATCTAACTAGGTGGAGCCCACCTACTGTCTAACTAGCTGTGGCCTACATATCCACCTAACTGAGGCCCACCTACCTATGCACCTAGGGTCTTTACTTATTAACGGGGGGTGCCCCTACCTACCTGGGGCTTATCTACCTGCCTAACTTGAGCTTACCTGACACCTACTTACCTAACTGTGGCCTACCTACCTTGGGCCTATCTACTTACTGGGACCTACCAACCTACCTATAAAAATGAAACTGAGAAAACAGGACTGAGGTAAGATGAATCGATGTTGTGGAACCCCTTTTTAAATGTGTAAAAGTGTTATCATTAGCTAGAGGTCCTACTTCAATTCTTCAAAAAAATTTAAGTAATAATTTAGTACTTTTACGGCATATTCCAACTTGTTCCTGATTTCTTATTTTCAAAGGGTTGTATGCTTTTTCGTGAGGCTAAATCTAAGCAAGGTTTTCCTTATACATAATCACTTCTGTTTTAGCAGAATGATAGGAGAAAACTGGCCCTCAAGTCTTCCTCCACACCTATCCTACAAGAGATGGTGGACAGTATTGGGTCTTTCCTTGCTCTATATGTTTGAGTCAAAATGTATCTTTCAATCAAAGAAAAAGTCATAATATGTATCCTATATATTCAAAAAATTCAGAACCACAATGCATTTTGTTACTAACATATAATGTTAATTGGGATATCTATGTTTTTTAGTTGCTTCATATTAAAGGGCTCATTGACTGCTGATGACAACCTAAGCAAGGCTTCTCCTTAGAAACATAAGGTGAAAAAATTAACTTTAGTGTCTGTCTGCCATCCTCACCTACAAGGAAATGATAATATTTGGCATATGAAGTTACTAAGGCTGTAAAACTGGAGTCATTAAATATCCTAAAATCTCAAAATCACCATGCATGTGGTTTGAGCTGTGCTTATTTACTTTAGCTCAGTCATATTCAATTAAATAAGCACCAGGGATAGACACAGCCATACGTATGGCGCTGAGCCTGCGTGAACAATAAATTATGTCCCCCATTAGTAAAAGTTTCTTTTAATGTCTAAAGAGAGCTTTGACTGTAGTTACTCCTTATTTTATAAGGCCTAATTGCAAATAACAACCTCTACTGTATTTACTGTACTTTCTGATATTCTGCTATAGTCATTTCTATTTAATGTTCAGTTATATGATTTATAATGGTAAGTTACCTCCCATACATGTTTCTACATTTGTACAGGATGGACTGGTGTGAACTGTCTTTCTTTCTCTCTGGTAATCCCAGTTACGTCAAGAGGTTGATCCTTTGTTTTGTTGTGACAACTTGAGAGGGAACAAAGTTACGTTTGTATTTAGACCATACACACTTGTATGTATGTATATACATATATGTACATATACATACTAAGTATTTGTATACATATGTATCACTACATTTACAACAGGTTCAAATAACCATTCTCTGTGTTGTCTGGTTTTGACCTGATTGGATTCTGTACGTTTTTCATGCTTCCACCATGTTCCTGTTTTGGAATCATAATACCTATCCTACACGCTATGCTCAAATTATCTTTTTTTTTTTTTTTAAGAGAGATCTATAGAAATGTATTTACATTTCTAAATAATAACTGACATGAGAGCTGGGTGCACAGCTATAGACAGGCTTGTCCTAACCTAGAACAAATATTCAATTAGCTGCCTTTTTCTTCAGTGTCAGCTATTTTTGTCTGTTTGTGTAAGGTTGGTATGTACTGAAGGTTTCTCTGTGTATCTTTTTTTAAAATTTCAAGATGTTTATGCTTTGCGAAAAGTAAATGAGGTGCACAATATAAATGACTATAAAGAGCGCCATGAGTAGCATAATGTAGAATATAAAAAACTAACATGAAAATATGTAAAATGGTATAGAAGTATAAAAAAAATTACTCCTAATGATATGCCTAGTTCAGGGATTCAAAGAACACGAAAGAGGAAGCTCATCCGTCACACACAACCCCTTAGGCCCATTTCTAGGTATTTTATTCATTTATATAGCACTATTAGATTCCACAGCATTGTACAGAGATTGTCATCATTCACATTGTTCCCTGTCCCCATTGGAGCTCACAGTCTAAATTCCAGATTAACCTATCAGTAAGTTTTTAGAATGTTTGAGAAACCAGAGCAAACCCATACAATCATGAGGAGAACATACAAACCCTTTGCAGTTGTTGGCCTTGGTAGGATTTAAACCTGCATTTACCTGAAGTATTTCTATAATTTTTGCTTTGTAATTTCCCTTACACCTAACAGCTACTTCATCAAAATAGAAGTCTAATGTTCATGATAATTGTGTGACCATTGATATAGAGGGTATCTCACTACTTGTCAATCCATATAATGTTTTTTTTTTACATTATTGGGTCCAGAGTAACCATTGGACACATTCAACAGCTCACATTTTCAATTACAGCCATGTAGTCAGCATAATGTGATCAGACTGACAGCTATTCTGCCCAATTCCTCTATATACATGTACTTTTCTCATCCAAACATGCATGTGTCTTAAGTAGGGAGAGGGGAATAAGTTGTTGTCCAATCCTGCATTCCCTCAACATATACTATCAAGGAGAGTTGAGCATCCCCAAACACATTAGAACATTAGCTGGCTTTCATCTAATGTGTATGGACACTGTCAAGGGGTGTTCCCACCAAAGACTTTGATGGTATATCAGTAAAAGATATGCCATAAAAGTGTGATAGCTGCAGGTCCCAATTCTGGAACCCACACCTATCTCAGGAACGGGCAACTCAAAGTGTTGGCTCAGATTGGAGATCCAGTGCGCTTTGGCAAAACTCCCCATTTTGTTCTATGTGAGTATTGAGTACAGTCGAACATAACACTCGGCTGTACTTGAAACTCCCATAGAACAGAATGGAGAGTTTTGTACAAGCATGACCATTTCTCTATTCTGAGTTGACACTTTCGGAGGCCCGTTCCCCAGATAGGTGCAGATTTCAGAGTGGGAACCTGCACCTATCAGTCTTGGATGGCATATCCTATTGATATACCAAGTAAATGGTGGAAATACCATATTATTGTTTGCCCAGCTTAAATATTTTGTCTTTTTCTATGTAATATTGTATGCACTCATATAGGTGACCATGTATATAGTCTCCTATCTCAGGCAAACAGACACATACAACTATCCAAAGGCCCATTACATAGGGAGAAAATTAACTTATCAATGTATTTATTAGAAGTACAGCCATCTTTTCTCAACAAGTTCACAATTTCAATTGTCCAATGTCTATGCCTCATATCCATGTGTCCAAGGTAAAAGAGAATTCCAGTAAAACTCTCTCTGCTGACATTTCACAATAACATTTTTGATCTTAAACCAGCAATTATTTCCAAAAATAAGGCACTACACCCCTTTGTCCCCGTTCTGGGATTTCTGTTACTAAATATCTCTAATACAGAATAATTTGCAAGTCTTCACTGATTTCATATAGTCGTCAAGTTAGAATCTTGAAAAATCTATAGTTCTAAAAATTGGTGGAGGATGGATTACCCCTTTTCAACCAGTTTTTACGAATAAGACCATATTTCCAGTCTGATCATATTTAGGGTCCTGCATCAGGTATTGCAATATTATATTCCACATTTGCCTCCTCTGTGGGGCACAGGTATACTTTAAAGCAAACTCCATACTGACAGCAAAGAAAGTGTGTGGCGAAGAGATGAAAAGAGGGAGTGGGGTGCATGCACTTGTAAATGTACTTAATTTGTGAATGATTCTGGAATGTGTTTTAGGGTGTAGCCGGAAATCCCTGTGTCTGTCACTCAGGCATCCACCCGCACCATCACACACAAATAAATGAGTTCGGTCAAACACTGTAGATTTTATCTCACTGTGAACTGAAAACAGAGGAGCTCTCCCGGCCAAAGGGACAGAAGGGGGGTCACATTGGACAAGTGCTGAACCCTTCCTGACCTATGCAGAGAGGGAGGAGGAGGGGAAATGGGGGTAAGAGAAGGATCAGCCACAGGTGCATCTATACCTGTCTCAATATCAGAGTCAAGTGTACGCTCTTTGTGCAAGCTCTGAGAATGTAGTGTCTGGCTCTCTCTTTACTGTTCCCTAAGGGAGGCTTTGTGTTCTTATTGTTACCATGTGCCAGGTGAGGGGGAGATACAACCAAGTTTGCAGGACTCACAAGAATTCATCACTGACATTCCAGCACTATGACTAGTCATTTCAAGACCCCTCCAACATCAGAAGCACTACACTATGTGTTTATCTTGGAATTAATGGTCTTCAAGGGATAAAAGTTAGATACATTCATTGAATATTTGATATATAAGTAAAACATTGTATTATTTGTCCAGCAGACCGGTCGAAACATTGTTGATGATGTGGGCCCCTTAGCAAAGCTCTGAGAGGTCCCCAAGGCCTTACGCAGTGGTAACTAATGATGCCTTATAGGTTTTGTTTGATTCAATATCTTCTAATCATCTTATCAATTGAGGAGTACAAGCTAATTCAAAATGAATGGATATTTAAGCCCTGACAATATATCTCTGTATTGATTAAATCTTTTTTTACTGGCTTTATAAGGTGCAGCAGCTGCAGGAAATGTGATGCTTTCTTAAAGGCTGGGAAGTAATCTGAATCTCTTTGGACAAAGCTGTGAAATGAAACATACAAACATATAAAAAGTAATATATTTTCCATAAGGATGCTCGCTTTGCATTCCAGTAGGGCATGTAATTTGATGATCCAAATGAATAAAGGCAATACTTCATGACACTTACCAATAAATACAGTCGTTAATTCCAACATTATGCACAAACAGAGGCGATACACATGTCCATCAGCCTACGTCCATTTTGCTTCTGCTGATGCTTTCTCATAATTTGATGCCCTAAGCAATTTTAACAAAATGTACCCCAAAAATAATTCTATCCCACTAAAGAAAAGTATGGTGCAGGGACAACCTGTCAGAACTCAATTCTCTTTAGGTCAACCAGTTTGACCTCTTGAGCAAAAGAGTTTATGCCTAATTTTGTCACATGTGCAGAGCCAAGATCTGTCTTTTTGGTGTCAAAAACCCATTGTGTATCTGCAAGATAGTTAGAAGAGAACTGCATGGTTGCTCCATAGGCTCTATGCTATCCAGTAACAGTCCTCATGCATTAGAGAGATTAACTATTTACCATAGTGGCCAAGGTCGGCCTTAGGTTCTGTAATACCCTGTGCAAAAAAACTTCTAGATGCACCTATTGGCATCAAGTTTTAGCCTTTTGACAAACTCCTTTCACTCAACATAGTGGCAAGAGAACTTACATCAACACGAGTGTTCTCCTGCCAGCACAGGCTCCATCTTAACCAGTGCCAGTACTCCTTCCTATGGATTTCAGGCAAAATAAATCTCATTCCTGCTTTCAGCCACAGCAACCCAACATGGCACTACCAGTTGTAGCAGCCTGCCATTCTATGTTTCCTGAAACAAAACATATATAGCATATACAATATATAGTGCATACAATGTACACAATTGCAGATATTCAAATATAAAGTCATAAAGGGTTGTCCACCACAAATTTTTTTAACCATACTGCTTCCCAACAAAAAAACTCACGTCTCCCCTCACCTCAAATCCATCGCTATGACGTCCTCACTCCCATCTGGATTTCTGTTTACTTAGTGCTTCTTCGAAATGGGGACATCACCGCTGCAGCCACTAATTAACTACAGCAGTCACATGCCATGGCTTGACTTCTCTGTTCAGACAGCTCACTTCTGAACAGTGATGTCAGGCATTGGCACGTGACTCCTGCAGCCTATCTGTGGATGCAGTAGTGATGTCCCCATTTCCAAGAAGCACTAAGTAAACAGAAGATTTTAATCTGAGGTGACCGGACAGGGGAGTATAAGTTTTTTATTTTAAATGGACAGCAGTATGGTAAGAACAAAAAAAAATAGTAGACAAATCCTATAAGGTCTTGCAAGAAATAGTATATAGTTTATTTTCCTTACACATACACATTCATACACACTCATATATAGATTCATACGTATACACATAGACATAAACGCACTCACTTATATATACAGTGGGTTGCAAAAGTATTCATACCCCTTGAACGGTTCCTCATTTCTAAATGTTACAGCCACAAACTTAAATGTATCTTATTGAAATTTTATATGATAGAGCAACGCAAAGTAGTAAGAATTTGTGAAGTGTAAAGAAAATGTGCTTTCCCAAATTATTACAAGTTAAAAAGCAAAAAACTGTGGCATGAAAATTTATTCAGCCTCCCTGAGTCAATACTTTTCAGACCCCCTTTAGTCAGATTGGTTGGTAAATGTTTGTGAACAGCAATTTTTAAATTCTGCCACAGATTCTAAATGGGATTTAGGTCTGGACTTTGGGTCATTTTAACACGAATATGCTTTGATGTAAACCATTCCATTATAGCTTTGGCTGGATGTTTAAGGTCATTGTCCTGCTCAAAGATGAACCTACGACCCAGTCTCAAGTCTTTTGCAGCCGCTGGTTTTCCTCCAGGATTGCCCTACATTCATCTTCCTATCAATTCTGAGCTACTTCTTAGTTCCTCTTGAAGCAAAGCATTCCAACAACATGATCCCACCACCACCATGTTTCATGGTGGGGAGGGTGTGTTCAGGCTGATGTGCAGTGCGGGCTTTCCTCAACACATAGCATTTAGCAGTTAGGTCTCATCTGAGCAGAGCACTTTCTTCCACATGATTGCTGGATCCCCTACATAGCTTTTTGCAAACTGCAAATGGGACTTTTTATGGCTTGCTTTCAAAAAGGGCTTTCTTCTTGCCACTCTTCCATAAAGGGCAGCTATGCAGAATATACGACTAATAGTTGTCATGTGGACAGATTCTGCCACCTGAGATGTTGATATTTGCAGCTCCACCAGAGTGACTTCTTGGCTGCTTCTCTAATTAGTGCTCTCTTTGTCTGGGCTGTCAGTTTAAAAATATGACCATGTCTTAGTAGATTAGCAGTTGTGCCATACTCCTTCTGTTTATAGATGATGGCTTGCACACTGCTCCTCAAGATGTTCAGAGCTTAGAGTATTTTTAAAAACCTAAACCAGCATTATTACATTTTGTCACAACGTTTCTCTGGTGAGTTCCTTGGTTTTCATGATGCTGTTTGTTCACTAATTTCTCTAAATATCCTCCGAGGTCTTCACAAAACAGTTGTAGTTATACTGAGAATAAATTACATACAGATGTACTTTATTAACTAATTAGGTGACTTCTAAATGCAGTTGGTTACACTGGATTTTATTTAGGGGTATCAGAGTACAGGGGGGCTGAATACATATGCATGCCGCACATGCCACACATTTAAAATCCATCTACATGAGGAGCTCTAGAGGTTGTATTGCCCCCTTGAGCAGACAAGATGAATGTTCTCTGTGTAACTGCACAGGTCTCACACATCCAAGTCTATTTTGATGGTTTATGTGGCTTTTCTGGGTTACCAAATACTAAAAGAGTCTGCTAGTTGGACCCAAATCACAATTTCAGGTAGTTGTGGAACAGGACCACCTTATGTTAGATGATGTACCTTCAATAAATACACCAAATTCAATGTACGAATAACCTTACCAATCAGCCTGAATGTCACAGAGAGACAGTGGGTTGTGGAACCACTGTTCCACTACCGAGCTTGCTCCGAGGGGACATAACTAGAACACAGAGCCTAAGATGGTAAGGTTGGCTTACCCCAATGGCCACCAGGTGTGACTTCAGAGCAGTCCCCGTCAATTCCAGCTGCATAGGTAGGTGAGAAGTGCCAAAGTATGGCACCACACAGAGAGAAGCAGACTAGAGAACAGAAAGACTAGGGTACAGAAGGCATGCCAGGAGCTATAACAAGGAAACAAACAACATAAAACGGAGGTACAGAGCAAGACAGACAGGAAGGCCAAATAGGAAGGCCTGATAGAGGCCAAGGTACAAGACACTGGTATAAAAGGCAATACTAGAAAAGAGGACAAGACACTGGTAAACAAGACAAGACTAGGAAACAGGACAAGACACTAGTATAAAGACAAGACTAGAAAAGAGACAGACACTGGACTAGGAGCAAGGCAGAATACACAAGCTAGGAACAAACTAGGAACTCAGGCGAGGAACACAGACAGAACATAGAACAGAAAGACAAGAACCAAGCAAGCAAAGCAGAGCAAACAAGGTTCAGGGCCAAAAGACAGGAAAGAGACAAACACAAGACAGGATGACAAGAACCAAGTAGAGGCAAAGAACACAAGTTTCAGACAGGTGAGTGTGGGGAGGAGCTGAGATATAATCCCAAAAGAGAAAGGGGATTGGCTAAGGAAGCCCAATCCAGGTGAACTGTTTGAGATAAATCACAGCAGGATGCGGCTGCGCCTCCCTATGGCAAAGGAGGTATTAGAATAGAAGCCACAGGATGGTTTTAGCAGCAAGGCCAGCATAGGGGAAAGCCACACAGCAATCGTAAACAAGTAAGTTGGCATCTGCTGATCATGCGGGTAGTGGTGTGACAACTGTTTAGGTCTAAAACTCACTTTTTTTGCCCATAGTAACCTATGGGCAAAAAAGGGAGTTTTAGACCTAAACTGTTTCATACATGTGGCCCTAAATCTAAGCACCACAAATTATGGAGTGCAAATAACAGATACATAAATTGGCCACATAACACACTCATACCACTGCATAATTAACAATTCTTTACAATACGGATAGTAACTCCATACACTGAAAATATTATATACTGCACAGTGTCAGTATACCACCATATAATAATGTCTAATCTAGAACCATTGTTAAAAATTAATACTATTAATTGGTTTCAGGATACAGTGTCCCAGACACTGACACTAATTATGATATATATTCTATTTATAAATCACCTGTATTAGTGATATCCATGCACTGATTGGCGGTCTAGTAGCATTTCGCTACAGTACAGTGGTACTATATATCCTGTATTGTTATTTACATGTACCAGAATAAGCAGCTCCTTTGGGCATCAGGTGAGGACAGCCATATTTTCTTTTTTCTGGTACACATTATTTATAAAGTACATGATCCAACAATTCTCCTGTCCTCCACATTGAAATAAATTGCCAGCTTCCAGCAGCTCTTTCTGATGTGATTTGTAAGGGCTTTATCTGTATTAGATACACTATGTCACGTCAAGGGAGGTACCGTGAGCCCTAACTGGACCCCAGACCACTGTCCCTGCCTACTTGATGTGCTGCCCTAAATAGCAGACCCCAACTGGGTGTCAGTCCCTATGCTACTATCTGCAGGGGCCATCAGGCGAAAGGATAGTCAAACAGACCGGGTCGGTAACAGTACAGTACGTAAGGCCACAAAACGGAAGACAAAAGAGAAACCAGGAAACACGGCAGGAAAATATTACAGGCACAATCTTCAGTTTGCAGGATGTTTAAATGTGGTACCCGGACACCGCGCCCATAGCTAATTGGTGCAGTCTCCGGGCCATTCAATTGGCTGGTGCGACACGCCCCCTGTCCAGAGTGGATGGACCTCTGT
Source organism: Phyllomedusa bahiana (assembly GCA_025379985.1). NCBI lineage: Eukaryota > Metazoa > Chordata > Amphibia > Anura > Hylidae > Phyllomedusa > Phyllomedusa bahiana. The sequence goes on from JAODAL010008489.1 coordinate 53,538, forward strand.
CACTCATTCTAGCAGAGTTTCTCTCAGGGTGGGGTCGCAAATGCTGAATGCTGCCTAGGTAAACCAGCCCTGACACACTACTTACAAAAAGTTAGGGATGTTTGACTTATGATTGAAATTTCAGGATGAACATAAAATTTCTTGAATTTTTTTAAATGCACTAAATGAGAACTTCTCAACTTTAGAATGCACATGTCCAAATGTTCAATGTTTCAGTACTTTTTTCACAACTTGCTGATCTAGCTTCATGGCAAAATTCAAAACGGGTGTTTGATCCCTAAATGACTCAATACATTTAGGGGATCAAGTTGAAGTGGGTTGTTAAGCAATGAAAGTTGATTCACTCGTATGAGAAATTATGGCTGCCCATGATGGAGTTGTTGGCATTCATCATCAACTTCCGCAGGGCGTGGTCATCGGTGTGTGATGTAGCCAACGGCCATCCACTTCTTTAACTTTCTGTGACTTTTCCAGTCTGTCTGTATCTCTGTTGGTGACTGTAATGCAGAGGTGGATTCGCTGGACCACCGCAAGCGCTGATAGTTAAGCCACGCCAGGGAGTGGAGTCTAAGTAGCCCCCGGTGTTCACCAGAGCCCGCCGCAAAGCGGGATGGACTTGCTGCGGCGTGAGGCTACCAGGTTGCTACCCCTGACGTGACTTGCTTGCGGCGGCGGCCGGGGTAATGCGTGGTACAGAATCGAGATCCGGAGAAGTAGTCGGGGACAGGCAGGTGGTCAGGGCAGGCGGCAGTGGTTCGTGGTCAGAGACAGGCAGATGGTCAGGGCAGGCGGCTACAGGCAAGGTCAGGAAACGTAAGCAAAGCGGACTGGTGCACGGGAAGACAAAACGGACTCTGAATACAGACTAGGCACTCCAAACACACACCAATGAACTGGCAGCAAGTGTTGGAGGCGTGCACAATAAATAGGGTCAGCGGCCGGCGATGGCCAATTACCGGCACGCTAGCCCTTTAAATCCAGACCAGCCGTCGCGCGTGCGCCCTAAGTAGCGGGTACGCGCGCGGCGGCTGTCAGAGCCAGACGGAGGAAGCACAGGAGCGGGGACTGGTGAGTACGAGGTTTCCTGGCATAGGGCAGAAGGACAACGGCTGCGGGCAGCAGCAGCACCCATGCCGGACCCCGTAAGCGCAGGGGGACGGCCGCGGGGGGCCGCGGCGCCGAGCCTCATGGCAGTGACACTGACACTCTGAGCTCAATGGCCACTTTTGTCTGCCAGCATCCTGCTTGAAGTCTCGCAATGGTGAGGTACTGTTGGCTAATTGTAAGGTGTTGTCTTGGTCTCATGATGTCAAAATGTGAACAGCATGATGAGTAGGACTGTGTAACCCCTTAACGACCCTGGACGTATGAGTACATCCCAGGGTCGCTAAAGACTTTGTAGCAGGATCGCGCTGCAATCCCGCTACACAGCTGCTGGATGTTAGCCTCTAATTGCGTTAAAGTAAAGAAAAAAAGTTTAAAAAAATAAATAAAAAAGTATTAAAAGTTCAAATCTTTTCGTCATTTTACAAATAAAAAAAATAAATAATAAAAAAGTTACACATATTTGGTTTTGCCGTGCCCGAAAAAGTCCGATTTATTAAAATGTAACATAATTTATCCCATACGCTGAACACCGTAGAAGAAAAAAAATCCAAATGGCAAAATTGCAGTTTTTTGGTCATTTTAAGTCCTACAAAAATCGGAATAAAATTGATCAAAAAGGTCTCATGTATTGCAAACTGGCACCAATAAAAAGTACTCTTCAGCCTGCAAAAAATGCACCCTCACTGAGGTCGGTAGGTGCAAAAAAGTTATAGTCACAGAAAATGGCGCCACGATGCAAATTGAAAAATAGAAAATGTTTCGAATTTTTTTTATGGCACCAAAACATTACCGAAACCATACATATTTGGTATTACTGGATTCACATCGACCTGTAGAATACAGATAATACATCATATTTACTGAAGATTGAACGCCATAAAAGCAAAACAACTGCAAACATGGGTCACGTATGTTTTTTTCACAATTTGTCCCACTTGGAATTTTTTTGCAGTTTCCCTGTATATTCTATATTACAGTGAATAACACCATTAGAAAGTACATCTTGTCCACAAAATAAAAACCCTCATAGGTCTATGTAGGTGGAAAAATAAAAAAGTCATGGCTCTGGGAAGGCGGGGAGGAAAAAACGAACGTGTCAACAACAAAAAACGCAAGGTCCTTCAGGGGTTAAATTCCAATTCGAATTGACCCCTTTAACTTCTTGGGCAATTCAGGGATCAAACACTTGCAGTGAATTTTGCCATTTGGCTCCTTTTAGAGATCATCAAGTTGTGTAAAAAGTACTGAAACATTGAACAGTTGAACATGTGCATTCTAAAGTTAAGAGATGGTCTCATTTAGATGGTCTAATTTGAGAATTTTTTTGTTACTCAAGCAAAAGTCTAATATACCTAACTTTTTGTGAGCAGTACTTCATTTTCTTTCATCTTCATTTTGCATTATGTTGTGTGACATTTTGGGGCCTTGGAACCACTTTTGGGGCCACTTTTGCCTAAAGTTATAGTTTCAACATCCAATGGTCATCTCGAAACCCATTAATATTGTATGTTGAGGGAGCACTGTATTTCCATTCTGGTGGCTTTGGTCCCAGGTCATCTGAAGAGTCTGCTTCAGCTGGGGTGACTGATGAGCCTTGATCAACCACATGGAACACACATCCCCAAGGCTATCCATGCTATGGAATATATGAGTCTTGTTGTAATCAATGATCTATTCCATGTAATTGTATTCTCAGTTACATTAGCGGTGATCTCTAATAGAAGGCCAAGCCGATCCTGGAGATCTAACCATGACTACTAGGTATCTCTTGGGCCTTAGTATTTTGTCTCTTGACTTAAGGACAGCTTGGCAGCCAGACACAGGTAGGGATGAAAAGCCAAATGCTTCCTCTAGAGAAAGGTCCTGTTTAACAGAAACAAATTGCTGAGCACTTTTCCATGACACGACTAAAGGCGGGAGCTCCTTCTACTCGACTAGGACACACAAAGCTTCCAACCTGCTCAGGGATCCAGTTCCCCTTGCCTTTGTTCATCCCGGTCCCCTTGAAACCACAGGGAATAGAGAGTGGTTAAGTATTGCTCTGGCAGCTCACACATAAGGCTGATGAAAAGTTCAGAACACTAGTACCGGTAGTCAGCTCCTCAGCTGCGGGCTGTGCCCATGAAAGACATGTCGGTCCCAGCTCACTCAGCCGCGTATTACGGGAGCCCCATGAATGAAAGCCTCTTGTTTGCCTTGTTCTCTTTAGTGCAGAAGCACAAAACTGTACATTCTACACTACGTTTGAGGTGGCCTGATCTGCTGTGTGTGTGTGAGTCACTCTGTTTGTTACGACTTGTCCCTTTGAAGGTCATGATACCTTTTTTTTTACAGATCTCCCCATTTGCACTCAAGCACGTACAGCATGAACGATGATTCACGGCAAATCAATACAATCATTTCTCATCTTGACAACTGTATATACATAAATACATATATTTACAACTGTGTTATTTTCCTCCACATTGGAAGGAATTTTCTATTATAGCCGGAATAGGCTACAAACAAAGAATAATGACCAAGGCATAGTCACCAGGGGCTTTGGGGGTTCCTATGGGTGCCAGAACATTAATTCCAATCTTTTTTAACTGATTTGTCTTTGAGACAGTAAAGTTGTACGTTTATATTCTGTATTTTCAAACTAATATTATAAGATGAGGAAGATATTGCGTAAGGTTCATCTACATTGCCACTTTACTGCTCTATGCAACTGATACTGTTACTTAAAAACACATATGGGGACTCTACCTCTGCATGCTTGATAGTTTTTTTATATTTTTGTTAAAATTCATTGAATCTCTAAAATGTGTGGCATGCTCAGCTGCTTTATTGTACAGGTATTCTCCCTAGAAACACTGCTTCTAGATGAAAATATCTCCACAAAATGCATCCTTGCAGTGGTACTCAGGAAAAGCCTACATCAACTATATCCTTATGTATTTACAGATGTCTGAAAGAGGTCCCGTCTTCTTTACTGACATGGCTGATTTACTAAATATGTACAGTTAAAAAAAAATAGAGTTCTGGATCACCATTTCTTAGAACTCTACATTGTACCATTCCTCTGTTACACCTCCTGGAAATGTACAACTAATTTATAAACTGGACGATAACAGGGTTTTTAGGGACAGATATCAAAATAAGATGGGCCCTGTAGCACCTAATGACAGGAAACTAAAATAGCAAATATAAAGGTATAGAGAAAAGCAACATATAGTAGTGTTAGATAGTAAAAAGTGGATACAATATTTTTACACATGAGTGTGCCTCAGCAATGTAGGGGCCTCAAAGTAGCTGCTATGGCATCTGCCGCTATAGTTGCACCCATGGATGTTACAACTCCTCTTGTCATTTGGGGTAGTCCTTACATCATCTACCCTAACTGGAGAGTGGACCTAGCTTTAGAAGAAAAGAAGCCCATATACTCTTCTTACATGAGAGTCCTTTTCTGCCTGTGGCCAGCACTGATGAAAATCATAGATAGATAGATAGATAGATAGATAGATAGATAGATAGATAGATAGATAGATAGATAGATAGATAGATAGATAGATAGATAGATAGATAGATAGATAGATATGAGATAGATAGATAGATATGAGATAGATAGATAGATAGATAGATAGATAGATAGTTAGATAGTGTATATAAATAGATACATAGATAGATACAAAGATGGCTAACTACATACATAGGTAACCAGTAAGATCCAGGGATTTATTCCGATTGCCAGATTGGAGTTAGGAAGGAATTTTTTCCCTAACATGAGGACAATTGGCTTCTACCTCATGAGGGTTTTTGCCTTCCTCTGGATCAACACTTTAACACAATAGGCTGAACTGGATGGACATATGTATTTTTTCGGCCTGACAAACTATGTAACTATGTAACTGACAAACTATAGATATTAGACAGGGAGATAGACACAAAGACAGATAGATAGATAGACAGACAGACAGACAGACAGACAGACAGATAGATAGATAGATAGATAGATAGATAGATAGATAGATAGATACAAAGATAGATAAATAGACAGTAAGATACATAGATAGCAGAAAAATATATGCAAATGTAGATAGATAGTAGACAGAAAGGTAGATAAATAGTTGGATAGATACAATAATAGATAGATATACAGTAACATATATAGATATGGATAGATAGATAGATAGATAGATAGATAGATGATATGATACATAGATTGTAGACAGAGATAGATAGATAAATAGATAGATACTGTAGATAATTATGGTTAAGTCAGTTAATCACTGTTTGATCTGTAGTTTTGTTCATCCTGAACTCCATGGTTCATGGGATATGATGCCAGAAAATATGATATTGTCACAACTACTGCAACATCTATACAGGCAGAAAGAAAAGAAATGGAAAACACTGAACTTTTCATAACACTGGACCAATGATGTTAATAAATAGAGGTCATAAGGGTGTACATCGGCTTAACCTGAAACAGATCGTCCCTGGCGTGTAGGTGGTGGGAGCATTTTAATTGTGTTGATGGCTTTAGGCATGGTCATTCATTTTATTCTCTTGAATACAAGAGAAAACAAATGTAGGATGTTCTGTTGTCCCATTCTTCCCCACTAAGGATGGCAGAATGACCTTATTGATTTACTATAAGTCATTACCGTCGGATGCAATGTGCAGGGTAAATTGAGGCCCAGGACTGCATTTACTGCTTGTCTGCAACACGTGCACTTCCAGTTCATTCTCCTGGAACTATCATTTATGACGAGTTTTATTTGATCAACACAGAAATCAATCACTGCTGGTGTCGTACATTATTTCTGGGATCACTTATGGATCTTTAACGCTGGCAGGGCATATAGACAAGAACATCTATGAAGCCTCTTTAGATACAGTAAAAGATATCAATTTGCTGGATGTAACACTCCTATCATTACATTTTAAAACAGATCTATCTTTCATTGTCCTGCTGGCCACGGCAGCTTCCTGGAAGATATATATATTTATATTGTGGAGAAGTGACAGGCAGTAAGGAAAGGACAATGAGGCTTTAAAGTTAGTGAAATTCAAAAAATTGATTTCTTTGGTTTTTTCCATTGTAAGAAATGGACGTTCCTTACACTGTATGAGGGAAAAAGAATTTCCGTGCAAGAAGCTGTGAATGTGCCGATATTGATTGAAGCTAGAAATAAATTGAAAGGTTAGAAATGAGAATGGTTATTACGGTTTAATGATCGATTAGATACTGGAGGACAGGGATGACATGGGTAACTGATAGGAAGGTTCTCTCACCCACAAGCCAGGTTTTCTCACTTGTCCTTCACTTTTGAAAAACCCAAGCAAATATCTGATTATACTACAAAAACATTTTGAGGTTTAAAAAGAAATTGATTATTTTATTTTAAAAACGTATGCAATTTTCTGAAGCACATTGGGACACATTTTTCAATACTGTCTAATATTTAAACAGTGTAAACTTATACTAGACAGTAGTGTTGAGCGATTTTTATCGACAAAGTTGAAATTGGCAAGGTTTTTATGGTGATCGAAATTTCCAGATCATGCGATAATTAAGGTTAAAATCTGAGCATCATCTATTAAGATCGCGCCTTTTTCGGCGCTTCCTGTAATTTTGGCGGCCAGCAAATCAGATTACAGAATAGAGCAGGGTGAGATGTGTGTGCGACGTCATGACTGGGATGTGTATGGTTGCGATTGGCTGGAAAAATCACATGACCTCGTTTTACATAGAACAGCGTTTCCTGTTTCAGCCTCAGTGTCTCTCAGCGTCTCATAGGGATAGGACGTGCGCTCTGCCTGTGGCCAAACAGCTCAGCGAAATTAGTCTATTTCTGCACAGAGAAACCTCTACTATTAGCTGTGATCCTTCCAATTTAGTTATATTAGAGATTTGAAGATTTTATGTAGTTAGCTAGAGAATTTTAAAGCAGCATCTACCGCTGTAAATTCACGGCGGGGGGAGCAAGGGGGGGCCCCCGCGGGCGAACACAGACAAGCTCTATCTATAAAGAACACTGGATAAAGTTCACCAAGACTTAGTGTAGACATTGTAGTGGAATATCTTTATTATTAACAGTTTGCTATTGAAATATTTCCTGGATATTGGGCAGCCTGAACTTATATTTGATACACATCATTTCTAGTAACTGCAGGTCTCTTTGTTAGGTGCAAACCTCAACTTTTATTATCAGTATACATTTCAGATATGTGTTCATTTTAATTTTACCCATTACACCTGTGACTGTTGATATATCCACCTTGCAGTTAAATTACAATCCAGCAATCTTGTAGTCAGCACAGGTTGTTTGTTGCCAAAAATACCGTGTATCGTACGAAAACATCACAGTTACGTGTTTTTTGACTTTTGCGCACCCAGCATTGTTCATTGACGCAGCATCTACGTAAATCTTAAAACAGCAATTCATATTTCACCACAGGTGAATTGAAAGGTGCAAAAAATACCGTGTATCATACGAAAACATAACAGTTACGTGTTTTTTGACTTTTGCACACCCAGCACTGTTCATTGACGCAGCATCCACGTAAATCTTAAAACAGCAATTCTATATTCACCACAGGTGAATTGAAAGGTGCAAAAAATACCGTTTATTATACCAAAACATAACAGTTACGTGTTTTTTGACTTTTGCACACCCAGCATTGTTCATTGACGCAGCATCTACGTAAATCTTAAAATAGCAATTCTATATTCACCACAGGTGAATTGAAAGGTGCAAAAAATACCGTGTCTAAGACGAAAAAATAACTGATACGTGTGTTTTGACATTTGTGCACCCAGCTTTGTTCATTGACGCAGCATCCACGTAAATCTTAAAACAGCAATTCTATAGTCACCACAGGTGAATTGAAAGGTGCAAAAAATACCGTGTATTATACGAAAACATAACAGATACGTGTTTTTGACTTTTGCGCACCCAGCTTTGTTCATTGACGCAGCATCCACGTAAATCTTAAAACAGCAATTCTATAGTCACCACAGGTGAATTGAAAGGTGCAAAAAATACCGTGCATTATATGAAAACATAACAGATACAGACATAACAGACTCCTTTTCCCGGCACTTTTTAATCTGTTGGTCAGACAGGTTTAATGGTCATTCTGCGGTCCAGGACAGGTATAGTCAATGTCCAGTGAAACTAAAATGGTGGTTGAAAAACTCCTTTTTGCGGCACTTTTTAAATCTGGGGGTCATGCAGGTTTGGGGCTCATGCTGCGTTCCAGGACAGGGATATTCAATGTCCAGTTCAAGTAACATGATGGTTCAAATCATACTGCCTTCTGGCACTTTTTAATTTGTGGGTGATGCAGGTTTAAGGGTCAGGCTGTGGTACAAGACAGGGATAGTGAATGGTCTGTGACTTTTTTTCTGTGGCTTTTATAACCTAAGTGTGTTGCCTAAGATGTAGCACGTATCCATTTGACTGTTGTGGATGTTAATTTCAGCTTCTCCAGCCTTGTTTGGGTGTAATAATGAAGGTGTTGTTGCTCTCCCATAGACTTTAATGGTAATCGCTCATAATCGATGCTCACTATCGAAAAACCTTATCGATAGCGGCCGACTATCGACTATCGCTCGATCTCGATAGCCAACGTAATCGCTCAACACTACTAGACAGTCTTCAAATGTGCCACATTTATCATAGTGTTGATAAATGTGGAGCATGTTACTGTCTTCTCTAAGTTTATACCTTCTAATACTTTATGCCACTAATTGCAGCAAAAATTTGGTTCATTTCTTGGTGCACAGCGTCGAACACTAAGTCACACCCTCTTATCAGCAAACCCTTTAACAAGGTCATACCCCTTTTTTCCCACACTGTAGGTGCAGAAGGTCTAAAAACTGTCTAAGACACATGATAAACGTGGTGTAAAGCACAAATAACAGTATTTTGGGGCAAATTGCACCAGAGCCGATTATAATTTTTTGGCTCTACATTTGTTTCCTTCCTGTCGTCCAAAAGCCATAATTTTTGTGTCACTTGATATGAGAATAACTTTTTGACACTCTTACCTATCCATGTGATTCAGAGACTGTTCACATTGTGCTTTAAGTTAGTAAGAAATTTTGGTCCATACAATCCTTGTTTATTTGTGAAAATTGTGAAAATTTGGAAAAATTTGCCATTTTCAAAGTTCAAACATTTCTGCGGGTAAGACACAGTTATTCCACTCAAACTAGTTTATAACTAGCATCTACCATATGCCTACTGTAGGCTGGCATAATTTTTAGAAAAAAGTATTTAGGAAGTTTGTTACCCCTTTAGGTATTTCACAGAAATTAAAGCAAACTGAAGGTGAAATTTCTGCGTGCAAGACAGATAGTTATTCCACTCAAAATAGTTTATAACTAGCATCTCTACTGTAGGCTGGCATAATTTTTTTAAATGTCTTTTTTTCACTACTTTAGGGGGCTTAGAAATTTGGTAGACATTTTTCATATTTTCAAGAAAATTTGCCAAATAGATTTTTTAGGGAACCGTCCAGTTCCGACGTGGCTTCGAGTGGCCTGTATGTTAGATACCCTCATACATGACCCCATCTAAGAAACTAGATCCCTTAAAGTATTTTAAAAAGTATTTAGGAAGTTTGTTACCCCTTTAGGTATTTCACAGAAATTAAAGCAAACTGAAGGTGACATTTCAAAATTTTATTTTTTTGCAGATTTTCAATTTTTATCCATTATTTACTGAAACACGGTAGATGTGACCAGGAAAATGCAATATAATATTGATTCCTCAGATTCTGCCGTTTTCAGAGATATCCCATATGTGGCCCTAGCCCGCTATTTGGCTCAACCACAAGCCGCAGAATAGGAGGAGCACCTACTGGACTCTGGGGTCTCATTTTCATTACGACTTTACTTAGGCACCATTTCAGGTTTGCGGATGCCCCAATGGGCTAAAACTTAAATAACTCCCCTAACAAGTCCCCATATTGGAAACCCCTTAAGGAATATATACAGGGGTGCAGTGAGTATATTGGCCCCACACGTGTTTCACAAATTTTTTTAGCGTTAGGCTGTGAAAATGACCAAAAAAATTTTTTTCCAACAAGCTGCAATTTAAGCTGAAAATGTTTAATTTTTACAAGGAATCCTGGAAAAATAGCATTCCAAATTGTGTTATCCAATTTCTTGCAAGTTTGGCAATACCCTACATGTGGGTGTAAACTGCTGTTTGGGCGCATGGCAGGGCTTACAAGGGAGGGAGCGCTATTTGACTTTTGGAACGCAGATTTTGGTGGGTGCCATATTGCATTTGCAAAGCCACCTGTAACGATTTCTGGCCGCAAAGCCAGAAACGTCCGGGTACAGGGGATCCACAGGGCCCACCGCGGGCAGAGATGGTAATACCCGCAGTGGGTAGCCGAAGTGCAGGGCTGGATGGCTGGAGACTGGAGGCTGATAAACGGATGCACAGTTTAGGTGTAGCTGGTGAACGTATGCCCAGTCCAGATAGGTAGCAGGCTAGGCCAGCAGGTGCAGCGGAGGATGTACAGCAGGTAGGCAGGCTGGTGCAGCGGCAGATGTCCAACAGGAACTGACCGACGTATAGGAACCTATAACAGAACAGCAGCAATGAAGCAGCCAAGGGGTCAAGCTCTTGTGCTGAAGACAACAAAGAACTGACACAGAGTAAAGGTAGGAGGGTCCTTATGTAGCCAGAGGTTACAGGTCACGGGGCAGAGCCAAGGTACTCTGACTCTTTAAATGTGGTGCAGTGACGCGCACGTGCCCCTAGAGGGAGCACGTGTGCACACAGAATGCCAGGGAGCTGGAGGAAGCACAGGTGGTGAGGCTTCAGGAGTGGAAGGAGCAGGACAGGTGTGTGCAAAGAGCCAGGGACACCAGGGGATGTCGCAGGAGAGGCCGGGACACAGGAGACATGGGCACGCTGTCGGTCCATAGCAGGGGCCGCAGTGTGAACCGTGACACCCCCAAAGTAGCAGGACAGGTAAAACCTTCCAGCAGTCACCCAATTTTGGATTCAACACCCCTCATGGATCTCATCTAGGGGTGTATTGTGCATTTTGGACGCACAGGTGTTCCATAGTTTTTTTAGCATTGGGCCATGAAAATGGGGGAAAAAACGTAGTTCCGCCATGGTTTCTTGGGCTTCATTTTTACAGCGTTCGCTGTGTGGGATAAATGACAGAATAACTTTACAATGTGGTCAGTACAATTACTATGATATAAATTTTATACAGCTTTTTTATTTTAGTTTTTAATGTTTTATTACTTTTACACAATAGAAATGTCTATAAAATGCGCTTTTATGTCGTCCTATTCTGACAGCCATAACTTTTTCTGTAGATGGAGCGGATTATGGGCTTGTTTTTTGCGGGATGAGTTGAGGTTTTTATTGATACTATTATGGGGTTCATATGACACTTTGATTGCTTTTTATTAAGGTTTTTGTGGGCCATTTTGAACAAAATACAGCAATCCTGGTAGTATTTTTAATTTTTTACAGCGGTCACAGTGAGGTGTAAATGACATACTAGCTTTACTCATGCTAGCTTTACTTGATACAATTAAAGTGATACCCAATTTTTATTCTTTTATGTTTTACTGCTTTTACACAATAAAAACACATTTATTCAAAAAGGAAAATATGTTTTTGCATCGCCATAGTCTGAGAGTTATAACTTTTTTATTTTTCTGTGTACACAGATGTATAGCAGCTTGTTTTTTGCGGGATGATTAGATGATTTTATTGGTATAATTTTTGATGGGACAAGGCTTTTTAATCGCTTTTGAATCCATTTTTTCGAAGGCATGGTGAAGAAAATACTGCAATCCTAGTAGTGTTTTTTATTTTAATTTTTAACTGCGCTCACCGTGCAGTATCCGTGAAAAGTTCATTTTACTCCCTGTGTCGAGAAGATTATAGTGATAGCACTTTTTTTTTTAAAGTGATTTTATTGTGTAAAACAATATGTATGCATCAATGTCTTCTGATAGCCATAACTTTTTTATTTTTCCGTACACAGAGCTGTGTAAGGGATTTTTTATGCGGGATGAACTGATGTTTTAATTGGCACCACTTTGGTGTTTATATGAGTTTTTGATCGTTTTTTATGTGCTGCGGGATGAACAAAAATCGCAATTCTGTGACTTTTTTATACTGCGTTCACCGTGCAGTTTAAATAACATGACAAATTTATAGACTCGGTCGTTACTCATATATCTTTTATGGGGCGATTGGCATTTGTAAAGGGGAAAAGGGCTGTTTACATGTTTACGGGTTACTCTTTTAAACTTTTTTTTTTACTTTTTCACATTTTTTTTCACTTTTCCCCATAGGGGATTTGTAACAGCGATTTTCAGTTCGCTGCTACAAGGCAGACCAATACACAGCATTGCTGCTGTATACTGGTCTTCATGGTGACTGTCAATCACCATGCCCAAAATGCATTGCGGGCATGGTGACGTCATCAGACAGCCCAGATGCTTAAGTAGAGCACCTCTTACTGCGACAATTGCAGGCAGGAGGAGTGAGCTCCTCCTGCCTGCAACTTTGTTATCATGATCATGATAGCGTAGGGTTAATCTCCCACAGCCAGCATGATGCCAGGAGTAATATACCACTGGTCCCATGATGCGATCTTTCGAGCTCCGCTAGTGAGCTCGCAAGACCTCCATGACGTACCCATAAGTCAAGATTAGTTTGACAGGACTGCTCCTTCATAACCCCATGCTGGAATGGAGTTATACATTTATGTTCAGGTAAGTACTTCGGTATTGCATCTGTTAGAAAACCTTCAAACTTTTTACCTACAAGAGAGGTTAAACTTTGAACTGCATGTCATGTGACCCAACAGACTGACATCACCATGCTTTTCTACACAGTGTGCTCACTCTAATCAAACAAAGGTCTGTCTATGTAAAGAACTGTGAGTAGCTACAATATATATTAGTAGAAAATAAGAATGTTGCCAGCAACTCCAAGATCCATGAATTTAGAAGAGTAAAAATGTGATGACAAGAATGGTAGCAAGTATGCTGACGCGTTTCAGGTCATTCTCGACCCTTAATCATAGCATAACTAAACATTACACAAGCTAGCTTATATACCTGAGTGAATACAAACATACTACTCACCTGTGGAGAAGCACGAGCGCGGGCGAGTGCCTCAAAGTCCCGCGCATGCGCAACAGAATACACCACGCTAGCAAGCCTAGGAAATGCCGCGATGGTACAGACGTCACGAGTGACGTCAAACAGGCTGCCGTCGGAGTTATACCAAAAAGCGGGCGGGCAAAGAAGGCTCCAACACGAGTCAACAGAAGCCACGCCTGCCAGGAGTGGCGTCAAAGACAACCCATCAGAGCCCTCCAAGTCACGCCTACTTCTGCTGAACAACGACGGCCAAGCGTGATGCATGGGAGACTAATGTGAACAGCGCGCAACAGAGGGACTGCCGGCGCTCGGTGCACTCCACATAGAGCACATAAGAAAACAAGGAAATAACATAATAAACTAATAATAACATATAATATAAAAGAAACTACAAAAAACTGACCAGAATAAAGAACAAAAAATATAATATATACAATATAAAGAACTAAAGAAAAATAACTAATATCTAGATGAAAAAATATAAGTAAGCATAGAGACAAAATTAGTAAATACCTAATATCTAACATTCAATAATGAAACAACACCTCACTACGTATGTTTAATCCAAACGGAATTATAAAATTCAGTAAATAAATCCAATAAGCCTCCCGATCTTTTAGTTTGTATTCAAAATTGCCTCCACGTGTACCTAAGCTAACTTTTTCAATTGCGAACGACTGAAAGCCCTGTGTATCAGAATTATGATAATCGACAAAATGTCGGGAAGCACCAGTTATAGTACGTGTTGAGGGGTTTGCAATGCCATTTAGGTGTTCCAATATACGGGTCTTAAACTTGCGAGATGTGCACCCTACATAGTTTAAATTACACAGGCTGCATCTTATTACATATATAACTCCCACCGTATTACAGTTCATGTATTGTTTTATCTGAAAAGTCTGTGTTTCGTTTTTAAAACTCTGTGTAGGTACTACAAATTTACAGGTTTTGCAGGGATATCCCCCACATTTGTAAAATCCTTTAGTATGGAGTCAGGTTGGCCGTACTGACGCCGAAGTAACTATATTTGGAGAAATTACACTACCTAATGTTTTTGATTTTCTAGCAACTATGCGACAGTCATTCTTTAAAATATTAGCCACGATAGGGTCAAATTTGATTGAAGCTACAATATACCTGAATGGTTAGCACTTCTGCCTTCCACCATGAAAATCCTAAATTCAAATCCCTGCATGAACCAAGCATGTGAATTTTTCTCTTTCTTTTTTCTAAATGCACATACCTGATTGAGGTTTCTTTTTTCTTTTTATGTATTTGCACTGTTTGACTAATTACTAAGGAGTACAGAGGACGGGAGTAGAATGACCTGGGGTTCAACACTCGCTCAGTGTGATTATGAGGCAGGGAAGAAACTGACAACAGCTGCCTGAGAGGAGAGGTGATATCTGAGCATGTGTGGCAAGACTGAGGAGCTCTTACTGGTCGGTTGCCCTAGAGACCAGCTGTACACTATGGGGGACATGTCTGAAAACTGTCTTAGTCTAAGACTTTTCTTGTTGCCCATAGCAACCAATCAGAGCGCCCTTTTCATTTTTTTCAGAGCTCTATATGAAGTGAAAGGGGAACGCTAAGTTGTTGCTATGTGCAACAAGAAAAGTCTTAGACCAAGACAGTTTTCAGACATGTAGCCCTATGTATTTCAAAGGTAGCAACTAAAACAAAAATGGTAGAGAATTTTTAATAACGATGAATGGTGAAAATTTTTATTACTTAATTTGCAAGCTTCCCACATCAGTTTTACTTCGTGTCAAACCCCCTTTAACAATTTCTGCTCCAATAGTGGCTCTCTAAGAAATATAATGCAAAGTCTAGCCACTGCACCTTTTCAATCAGTCTCCTCCCGTATAATCAACACAAGGTAAAATTTCCAAGGCGTGAAGGTAGAA
The DNA here is from genome assembly GCA_025379985.1 of Phyllomedusa bahiana. Lineage (NCBI taxonomy): Eukaryota > Metazoa > Chordata > Amphibia > Anura > Hylidae > Phyllomedusa > Phyllomedusa bahiana. Next base: position 68,703 of record JAODAL010008489.1, read on the forward strand.
GAGTACGGAGTCAGCCCATGGATTCCACTGAGCAACGTAGTAAATCTTCAAAACAGGAATTCTCCAGCTCCTTCATATAAAAAGTATATATTTTATTTTCAAAAATTTTAAAACTCCATTACAGGGATCCAAAAATATCTACGCGTTTCGGGTATAACACCCTTATTCATAGCATGAATAAGGGTGTTATACCCGAAACGCGTAGATATTTTTGGATCCCTGTAATGGAGTTTTAAAAGTTCTCTAAGAAATAGAAGCAGAATATTCTTCTGCAGGTCAGATATATGTAGTAATTGGTTGCCGTTTTTTATTGGTAACACAGATCTTGTATAATAGTAATAATAGTAATAAATAATACACTGTCTATGGCCTGGCCATTGCTGCTGACGCTGTAATTTGAATGAATTACACTTTGCACAGTAACTTATGAAATGTAATTATGACTACAGCCCTGTAATATGCAGCCTGATCTTATTAGCTGATGTGATTAGTTGGAGTGTATTTGTTTTGCAGATTACTTGTATGTCATGGTGCGTAATATGTGTAAATGTGGAAGGTGAAAAGTGTATGTTATTACTATAGAGGTGAGAGAGGACCGAAAAATGACAACAAGGGGTAGGATTGGCCAAAAATCGCAGTTCTCACTCATTGAATGGGTACAGGGGGCATTCATGAAAACTCGTTCTTATAAAAATTCAAAGAAGTGTGCATAGAAATCCATGCAGTTCTGTATTCCAAATTTACATAGATATCCTGTGTGTCGTTGTAAGGTGCCTCAATCACTCGACATGCGAAGGAACAGACTCTGCATGAATATGTGAGGACAGTGTGTGCCTACATATCAGTTAGAGAGATAGGAATGTATGATATGAGACCACAACAAATTATAGGCGCCGAAATACAGATCTTTACAACATGGAACGTGATTTAGGCCTAACGCAGTATGCAGGAAAATGGCAGCAGTCATGTGAATAGTTGCATTAGACCTGAACAAAATTTACATTTGTGCTAATTTTCATAACGGTATGTTCACGCGGCTTAAAATGCCGTGTATTTTGGCACCCATTTTGCCGCGTATTGTGCCTAATATGCGCCAAAATGCACACCGCAATTATGGTAATTCATAGCTCTCATAGAGAATTGACATGTCAATTGTTATTGGCGAATACCTGCCGCTGACAATGCATGTCTATGGGGCTGGTGCCCGGTTCCAAAACACCCGGCGTATTGCACCGCTTACTATACGCGCCGCAATAAGCCATGTGAACATAGCCTAATTCTACTCTGGACAGTTTTTGAAACATTAGTTTGGATTAGAATAGTCAAGGACTGTTTACACATTGATTGCAGAACTGTCTACAACTGAATAAAACAAAGCTATACAATATGGTTGTTTAAGCAGCGTGTACATGGGTTTGTACGAGGCCTATTTAGATTTGTGGTGCAAAATCGCAAATATCTTACAAAAAGTTAGGGATATTTGGCTTTCGGGTGAAATTTATAGAAAATGTAAAAAATTCACACTACAGTGAAATTTTATCCTGAAAGTAGACCATTTAGGTCGTACCATGCAATGTTGATTTTCTCATCTCAAACAATTTAATGAAACAAAAGCCAACAACAGTGGAGGGTATACACCCTCAAAAAATGTCAATGTCTCAATAACGTGTCATGTAGCCCAGAGCATCAATTACAGTTTAACAACAATGTCTCCTGCTGTTCACAAGTTCAGTTATTGACTGTTGAGGCATGGCATCCCACTCTTCTTGAAGGGCGCCCCTCAGGTCATTGAGGTTCAGGGGTACAGAGTTAAGAGCTTCTATACAGCAACTCAGTTGATCCCACAGGTTTTCTAGGGGATTCCTTATGGGTTCCAAAGTTTTCTTCAGTAGAGCTGGAAAATTCCCTCTACCTCCCCCTTCATCCACATTTTTTGATTGACATATGTCCTTTTTCAACCATATTATGTGACTATGTAATTTTTATTATGCAGTATTAGGGTATGTTCATACAGCATTTGTCAATCTGAAAAACAGATTGAAAAGCACTTCGTAAAACGTATCCATAGACTTACCCAAAGTGTGCTGTGTGTTTGGATGCCTTTTCTGTGCCTTTATAGTTTTAAATAGGGTATCTACTGTGTAAAACGGATCAAGAATTGACATGTCAATTCTTTGGTTGGATCCGCTTTACGCATCTGAAAGACATATGTAGAACACATATTGTCTGCACGCTGATACATGTTTTCAGGGCCAGGACGACGGGTAGGCAGAGGTAGGCGATCGCCTAGGGCGCCTACCTCTGCCTGTTTTTAAGGGGCGCAGGCAGGGGCCCCTAACCTCGCCAGGCTCAAGGCCGCTGCCATGGGCCTGAAGCGCTGGCGGTCTTTGTATGTGGGTCCGCTGGATGCACATACAGCTGACTCGGCTTATGCGGAGCAGAGAGCGAGCTCTCCCTGCCCCGCAGACAGGTCCGACACAGCGGGGCCGCCGGGTCCTCTTAGCGCTGAGGACCCGCCGCGGCCCCGTGCAGCTCAGCTGGGCAGCATCGCGATGAAGTGAGGTCATCGCGACGCTGCCTCTCCTCGGGCGCACAGCCCGTCATAGGCCGTGCGCCCGAGGAGCTGCCGGAGGAGCATCCCACCGCTGGAGGCGTGGCCTGAAGAGGAGTGCGCGGCCGGGAAGCAGGTAAGGTGAGTATAAATGTTGTTATTTTTAACTGCTTGTGTGCCCCCTATATCTATATATACTGCCTGTGTGCCCCCTATCTCTATATATGCCTGCCTGTGTGCCCCCTATAACTACACATATACAGCCTGTGTGCTCCCTATATCTATATATGCCTGCCTGTGTGCCCCCTATATCTATATATGCCTGCCTGTGTGCCCCCTATATCTATATATGCCTGCCTGTGTGCTCCCTTTATCTATATATGCCTGCCTGTGTGCCCCCTATAGCTATATATGCCTGCCTGTGTGCCCCCTATATATATATACTGCCTGTGTGCCCCCCTAAATCGGTATATGCCTGCCTGTGTGCCCCCTATATCTATATATACTGCCTGTGTGCCCCCTATATCTATATATGCCTGCCTGTGTGCCCCCTATATCTTTATATACTGCCAGTGTACCCCCTATATCTCTATATGCCTGCCTGTGTGCCCCCTATATCTTGATATACTGCCTGTGTGCCCCCTATATCTTTATATACTTCCTGTGTGCCCCCTTTATATATATATATATATACTGCCTGTGTGCCCCCTATATCTTTATATACTGCCTGTGTGCCCCCTATATCTATATATACTGCCTGTGTGCCCCCTATATCTATATATACTGCCTGTGTGCCCCCTATATCTACATATATACTGCCTGTGTGCCCCTTATATCTATATATGCCTGCCTGTGTGCCCCCTATATCTATATATACTGCCTGTGTGCCCCTATATACCTGCCTGTGTGCCCCCTATATCTATATATGCCTGCCTGTGTGCCCCTATATACCTGCCTGTGTGCCCCTATATACCTGCCTGAGAGTGCCCCTATATCTATATGCCTGCCTGAGAGTGCAACTATATCTATATGCCTGCCTGAGTGCCCCTATATCTATATACCTGCCTGAGAGTGCCACTATATCTATATACCTGCCTGAGTGACCCTATATTTATATACCTGCCTGAGTGACCCTATATTTATATATCTGCTTGTCTAAGGGTACAATATCTATATACCTGCTTGACTGAGAGGGCATATCTATATACCTGCCTAACTGATGGGGACCTATATATACACCTGCCTAATTGAGGGGACATATATACCTGTCTAACTGCAGGGACCTATATAGCTTCCTATCTGAGGGGACATATATACCTGTCTAACTGAGGGGACTTATATACCTATAAGTAAGGAGTTGCTGGAAATGTGAGGATTCTAAGATATTTGTGTCCAAATCTGCAGGGACGAGTATTGGCCGGGAGAACTCAGCATGAAGGTGTGAACCGGATGGAGAAGAAAAGGGAACGTGAACGACGCTGATCAGAAAAGACATCTCCTGTGAGTCATTAAAGGGGTTTTATCATTTCATTAAATGGTCTTCAGAATAAGGGGACAGTGAAAACAAGCAACTTTGCAATTAGATGTCATTAGCAAAGCTGTCTTGTATTCACAGTATTCCTTATCTTGTGTTTTTATTTACACTGATATCCAGTCCTGGTCGGATCCCTCCAGATCCCTCCTCCTTGCATTTCACTAGCTGAGAGCGCATTTACATTCTGTACAGCCCCCGGTCATATTCACGGAGCTGTGTCTCTTACTCAGAGTAAGGGACCGTCACATTTTCACTTTATTCAGCCAGAAGAAAAGGAATTACACTGAAGGGCTTACACAATCAGGAAACAGCACAATTTGTGTCGATCCCTGCCTCACTCAGAGTTAGGGGCCATAGCATTTTCTCTCTCCACACCCAGCAGAAACAGACTGCAACAGATTCTACAATGAGAAAATATAACAGTTTTGTCCCGGTGCCTAACTCTCCTGCATAGAAGGGAGATCTGTGCCGTTCATAGAGCTGTAACACATATCCAGCTGTGAGAGGAGAAGAGTGCTCAGTCTAGATTGAATGCAGCCTGTGGTATGTATACAGCTCTTACAAAATAAGACTGACAGGGAAAGACACAGTGACATGTGGACCCAGAGAGGGGAGGGAGGGAGTCTCGGGAGCCAGCATGCACAGTGAAGGGGGGGATGATGTCACCCAGCTGGGAGGGGAAGAAATGCCCCTGCATTTCCAGAGTTGAGAAGCTGAGAGCAGTGTGAATCAGCCGAACTAAGGAAGCGATACATCCCCTTTAAATGTAACTGCAGTGTAATCACTTATATTTCTGCTGAGCCTACATACAACTAGTATCTACCACTATATGGTCACTGTATGGAGGTAATATACAGTCCTCAGCGTCTGTGTACACTAGTATATACCATTATATGGCCACTGTATGGCGGTGGTATATGTCTTCAGAGCCTGTGTACAGCTGATGGTCACATGTGGGGGTCGCGTTTGGTCAGGGTCTGGCAGGATTATTTGATCCTTAAGTAGTAATAGTTTTGGGTCTTGGTTTTGTAGGAGTGTTTTTTTAGCAACAATCCTTCATCTGGTAGATTTGCTCCATGTATCGGTGGATTATGTAGTGACTGTTATTTAGGGGTATTACACTGTCATATGGAGGTGAGCACTTTTGAAAAAGCAGATTTGTCAGGGCTGATTTTCATTGTGCAGTGACTGCTGAGGTGATGGACGGGATCTATGTGGAATGTGCAGAAAATTAGTGAAAGGAACAGAAGTTTTTTCTATGTAACAATACATCCGCAGTTCACAATGTGGCGTAAAAAATTCCGTTAGGACCCTAGCAACGCCCCTGGGTGCAGGTATGACTGGTAAGAAGTTACTAAGTGGGAGAGAGTAACTGGTGCAGGGGAAAGACTGGTGCAGGGGGGAGAGTGGTGCAGAGGAGAGAGGACCTGGTGCAGGGGGGGCGAGAGGGCCTGGCGCAGGAGCGAGAGGAATTAGGAGGGGGGTGCAATTTTTTGGGGAGCGGGGGGGGGGGGGCATTGGCTGTACTTGCCTAGGGCACCAAAATGCCTTGTCCCGGCCCTGCATGTTTTACATTATGTAATGCAGAGGTGGATTTGCTGGACCACCGCAAGCGATGATAGTTAAGCCATGCCAGGGAGCGGAGGCTAAGTAGCCCCCGGTGTTCACCAGAGCCCGCCGCAAAGTGGGATGGACTTGCTGCGGCGTGAGGCTACCAGGTCGCTACCCCTGACGTGACTTGCTTGCGGCGGCGGCCAGGGTAATGCGTGGTACAGAATCGGGATCCGGAGACGTAGTTGGGGACAGGCAGGTGGTCAGGACGGGTGGCTGCGGTTCGTGGTCAGAGACAGGCAGAAGGTCAGGGCAGGCGGCAAGCTGGCAAGGTCAGGAAACGTAGGCAGGCGGACTGTTACACGGGTAGACAAGACGGACTTCTGAATACAGACTAGGCACTCCAAACACCCGCCAACGAACTGGCAGTGAGTGTAGGAGGCGTGCACAATAAATAGGGTCAGCGGCCAGCGATGGCCAATTACCGGCGCGCAATCCCTTTAAATCCTGACCAGCTCTCGTGCGCGCGTCCTAAGCAGCGGGTAAGTGCGCAGCGGCCATCGGAGCCAGACACCGGAGCGGGGACTGGTGAGTACAGGGTTTCCTGGGCAGGAGCAGAAGGACAACGGATGCAGGCAGCCGCAGCACCCGCGTCGGACCCCGTAAGCGCAGGGGGACGGCCGTGGCAAGCCGCGGCGCCGAGCCCTGTGACAGTACCCCCCTCCCCTAAGGGTCTCCCCCTCTTCTTTTGGAATTTAGAGAGGAGATCAGGGGATAGGTTGGCCTCTGGTTCCCACGAAAGCTCCTCCGGACCGAAGCCCTTCCAGTCAATAAGGAAGAACCGCTTCCCCCTCACCGTCTTCTCCGCCAACACCTCCTTGACCTCAAAGATGTTATCTGTATTAGCGACAGGAGAAGGTGAGACAGATCTACAGGAGAAGCGGTTCAGTACCACCAGCTTGAGGAGGGACACGTGGAAGGCGTTCGGGATATGTAGGGTCGGGGGCAAGCGAAGCTTGTAGGATACTGGGTTCAGTCACTGAAGTACCACAAAAGGGCCCAAGTATTTGGGGCCCAACTTTTAACTGGACACTTTGAAGCGGATGTACTTGGTGGATAACCAAACCCTATCGCCTGGCTCATATAGGGGCGGGGACCTACTATACCTGTCAGCCTGAAGTTTTGTGCGAGCCGAAGCCCGTAGCAGGGCCTGTCGTGTGAGTTGCCAGAGAGCCTTGATGTCCTTTACTTGGGCATCCACGGCAGGGACAAGAGACGAGGTAGCTAGGGGGAGAGGTGGGCAGGGATGTAACCCAAAGACGAAAAAAAAGGGGGAGGCCCCAACGGATTCCGAATCTAAAGAGTTATAGGAAAACTCTGCCCAGGGGAGAAGATCGGACCAGTTATCATGACGAGCGGACACAAAATGCCGCAAGTAGGTAACCAACACCTGGTTAACCCGCTCTACCTGCCCGTTAGTTTGAGTGTGGTATGCAGATGAAAAGTCTAGCTGAACCTGCAACTGACAGCACAGAGCCCGCCAAAATTTAACAATAAACTGGACTCCCCTGTCAGAGACAATATGCAAAGGGAGACCGTGCAATCAGAAAACATGACGGAAAAAAATGTTGGGCCAGCTGGGGGGCAGAGGGTAACCCAGGCAGAGGGATAAAATGAGCCATTTTGGAGAAACTATCGGTCACCACCCAGATGACCGTGTTTCCAGATGAGGGCGGGAGATCTGTAACAAAGTCCATGGCAACATAGGTCCAGGGTTTTTCCGGCACAGGGAGAGGCTGAAGAAGGCCCGCGTGTTTGAGACGTGGGACCTTATTACGGGAACAGGAGGTGCAGGCCAGAACAAAGTACCTGACATCTTGAGCGAGGGTGGGCCACCAGTAATAACGGGAGACCAGCTGTAGAGACCGATGGACTCCTGGATGTCCAGCTTTTCGGGAAGAATGTCCCCACTTCAGGATTCTAGGCCGCAATGCAGGACGCACATAAGTCTTCCCGGGGGGTGTGTTGAAGATCCACGGGAGCAGCCATGAGGAGCCATTCTGGAGGGACTATGTGCTGTGGAGGAGACTCAAGACCCACCGTATCCGAAGAACAAGATAGGGCGTCAGCTTTGACGTTCTTCCCGGCTGGCCGAAAGTGCAGAAGGAGTCAAAACGGGCAAAAAAGAGCGACCATCTGGCCTTGAGCCGACTGAAGATATAGGAGGTTTTTATGGTCGGTGAAGATGTTAATAGGGTAACGAGCCCCCTCCAGCAGGTGACGCCACTCTTCTAGAGCCAACTTTATGGCCAGTAATTCGCGATCACCAATGGAATAATTCTTCTCGGCAGGAGAGAAAGTTTTGGAGAAAAATCCACAAGTATGCAGTTTACCCAAGGAGGATCTCTGCAGGAGGACAGCACCGGCACCCACCGAGGAAGCGTCCACTTCCAGAATGAATGGGCGGTTCGGGTCCGGGCGAGACAGAACCGGAGCAGACGTGAATGCAGATTTGAGACGGTTGAAGGCTTCTTGAGCTTCAGGGGGCCAGGATTTGGGATTGGCATTTTTCTTAGTTAGAGCCACCAGGGGGGCCACAAGCGTAGAGAAGTGTGGAATAAATTGTCTATAATAATTGGCGAATCCCAAAAAACGGTGAATGGCCCGAAGGCCCACTAGTTGTGGCCACTGTAAAACTGTGGAGCGTTTTGAAGGATCCATCCGGAGATCCTTATCAGAGACGATGTACCCTAAGAAGGGTAAGCTGGTACGTTCAAAGAGACACTTCTCCGGTTTGGCAAAGAGCTGATGGGTGCGGAGTCGCCTGAGGACCTGACGGACGTGGTGGCGATGAGTTTCAAGATTAGGAGAAAAAATTAGAATATCGTCCAAGTAAACAATAACACAGACGTAAAGTAGGTCCCAGAAGATCTCGTTGACAAAGTTCTAAAAACACAGCAGGGGCGTTGCAGAGACCGAATGACATAACCAGATACTCGAAGTAGCCATCCCGCGTATTAAACGCCGTTTTTGACTCATCGCCTTCTCGAATGCGAATTAAGTTATAAGCACCGCGTAGATCCAGCTTGGAAAATATTTTCGCGCCGCGCAGGCGGTCGAAAAGTTCTGAGATCAAGGGCTGAGGGTAGCAGTTTTTCACCATAATTTTATTTAAGCCCCAATAGTCGATGCAGGGCCGGAGAGACCTGTCTTTTTTTCTCCACGAAAAAGAAGCCGGCTCCTGCTGGAGACGAGGACTAACGGATGAAGCCTTTATGGAGATTCTCAATGATGTACTCTGACATAGTCTTCGTCTCCGGGATGGAGAGGGGATAGACCCCGTCCAGGGGAGGAGTACAGCCAGGTTGTAGATCTATGGGACAAACATAAGGCCGGTGTGGAGGAAGAGTTTCTACCTGTCTTTCCGAAAAGACGTCAGCAAAGTCCCAGTATGGTGTAGGTAGGCCTGGTGGAGGCTTGGTAGATTTCAGGGAGGCGACCCGAGGAGCAGGTTGCGGCTTCGACAGGCAACGCGAGAGACACGCGGAACCCCAATGCATGACTTCACCTATGCTCCAGTCCAAGGTCGGGGTATGGTTCTGCAACCACGGGAGGCCCAGAAGGATTTCAGACGAGGATCGAGGCAGGACAAGAAGTTGCAAAGTCTCCTTGTGAAGAGCCCCAATCTGCAAGGTGAGGGGAACAGTGCGGAAGCGGATAGCGTCCTTAAGGCATTCACCACTGACGGATGAGACGAACATAGGCTTCTGCAATGGAATCACTGGGAGACGAAACCTGGTCACAAGTTCGTGGCTTATGAAATTTCCTGCAGATCCTGAATCAATAAAGGCGGGGGCCTGAAAGGTGCTGTCCGGTGAAACACCAATACATACGGGCATGGTCAGACGGGGAGAGGCCACTCTGACACCTAGGGTTGCCTCTCCTAGGAGCCCTAGGTGCGGAAGTTTCCTGGGCGCACCGGACAGTCCCCAATAAAATGGCCAGAACCGCCACACTAGAAACACAGCTGCTTCTGATGACTCTGTGAACGTTCCTCCTGGGACAGGTGGGCTCTCTCAACCTGCATAGGTTCTTCCTCGGAAACCATCGGAGGAGGAAGAGGTGGCCGCTGGAAAGTGGGAGCCAAGTGCGGTAAACGGCGTGGATGGATGACCTCCCACTGAAGGCGGAGCTCTTGTTGCCTTTCGGCGAACTGAATATCGACTCGGGTGGCTAAGTGGATTAAGTCATCCAAAGCAGCTGGTAGATCCCGAGTGGCGAGCTCATCCTTGATTCGTCCAGAGCGACCTTGCCAGAACGTCGCCACCAAAGCTTCGTTATTCCAGTCCAGCTCCGAAGAGAGAGTGTGAAACTGCACTGAATACTGACCGACCGTGGTGTCGCCCTGACGCAGCCGGAGCAGTGCTGTGGTGGCCGAAGAAGTACGGCCAGGTTCCTCAAAGACCGTGCGGAACCCCCGGAGGAAGGGAATTGATGCCCCATCATCTCGAGGTGGATGGAGCACTGGCTGATGAAGCATGGCATTTCTTGGGGTCTCCATCATAGCGTGAGGGGAGTGGCAGATGCAGAGAGGGGCCGGAGCAGGTAGAGCAATGGACGCCGGAGCAACGGATGCGGCGGCGGCGGCAGCCAGTGGAGGTAGACGGGCCGCAAGGTTCTGCATCAGGGCCGCTAGCTGGTCAATACGTTGGCTCTGCTGAGCGACTGCTGTCGTGACATCCCGGAGGTCGGGCAGAGGTACCCTGGCGGAATCCATGGCCAGTTCGTACTGTAATGCAGAGGGGTATTCGCTGGACCACCGCTAGCGATGATAGTTAAGCCACGCCAGGGAGCGGAGTCTAAGTAGCCCCTGGTGTTCACAAGAGCCCGCCACAAAGCGGGATGGACTTGCTGCGGCGTGAGGCTACCAGGTCGCTACCCCTGAAGTGACTTGCTTGCGGCGGCGGCCGGGGTAATGCGTGGTACAGAATTGGGATCCGGAGACGTAGTCGGGGACAGGCAGGAGGTCAGGACGGGCGGCTGTGGTTCGTGGTCAGAGACAGGCATAGGTCAGGGCAGGCGGCAAGCTGGCAAGGTCAGGAAACGTAGGCAGGCGGACTGGTATACGGGTAGACAAGACGGACTTCTGAATACAGACTAGGCACTCCAAACACTCACCAACGAACTGGCAGTGAGTGTAGGAGGGGTGCACAATAAATAGGGTCAGCGGCCAGCGATGGCCAATTACCGGCGCGCTATCTCTTTAAATCCTGACCAGCCGTCACGCGCGCCCTAAGCAGTGGGCACGTGCGCGGCGGCCGTCGGAGCCAGACACAGGAGAGGAGCGGGGACTGGTGAGTACGGGGTTTCCTGGGCAGGAGCAGAAGGACAAGGGCTGCGGGCAGCCGCGGCACCCGCACCGGACCCCGTAAGCGAGCCCTGTGACACATTGCTTTCAATGTAAAAACACACTGAACATTGTTGAATACATTTTGGGGTCCGTTTTTCAGTACATAAATTCAAAAACGCTGTGTGAACATACCCCTAGGCTTCATTTATATGCAGCCCCTTTGAATAGTCTCATATCTTGTGCGTTTGTCTTTGTCCCTGCTGTCAGTGGAAGAATTTCTTCTTTGAGAATGAAATCTTCCTCCACAATCACACTCTTAATGTAACTTCCACTTTCATTTAAGCCTTTCCTTAGCCTTCCATTAATCTCATGTTGTTATATAAGATTTCCCAGTGGATAGATGTAAGTGCCCTGTCAATGACCACATGACGTGTGTCACTTGTTTAGAGGATCTTGAAAACTCATCTCCAGCACTTGCTATTTTCCAGTCAATCCCTGGCTCTGAATTGTCACTTATTTGCCTGTTGCTTTTCAGTATGGTGCCCTCTGGCATTTTATTGGCTGCAGTATATGCATGTGTATGCTGTAATGAGAGGATGGATTAAAGTCTCAAACTGCCCTTTGTGTGACAGAATTCTGGATAATCCTTTGCTTAATCTTCTTTAGCTCAGAGCAGCATCTTGGGGTAAAGTGATACTCCTGGGAGCAGGCTTTGCCTCCTGAATTGTCCAAGGTTTGTAGATAAAAAAAAAAAATGCTGTGAAGCTGGAACCAAGACTCTCCTACCTGCATGTAAAATTGTCCCATGTTTGAGAAGCACAGAGCCCAGAATACATTTAGCAAAGTGACAACTGGATACACATTTAGGCCTTGTCCCCACGGCACTGTTTTCCAGCCGGTTTTTGGTCTTGAAAACCAGCTACAAACCGGCTGACAAACTTTTACATGGACCTTAATGGAAAATCCATGTAGCGGTCCCCACTGCACGGATTTTCCGCCCAGCAATTTTTCAGACTGCCGGCGGTCCGAAAAACATAGAACATGTTCATTCTTCTAACCGGTTTTCGGACAGAATACGAACATGTCTATGTGAAGGGGGAGGGCTTTTCTCTGCTAACTGCGGCCCCCCACTTCCATGTGCACAGCACGAAAAAAGTGCAAATACCGGTCAGATAAACTGACCGGTATTTGTCCTGTGCTGTGTAAATGGCCCCTTACTGTAGAGCCATGTAGCACAGACTGAAAATGTAACCAAAAGGAAAAAACTAAGGGCGACATGTATGACCGGGCTTTCCGTCTGTTTTCAGGAGTATATTGCGCCTCACTGTGCCGACTCCGCTGTTGGACGCTCAAATGCGATGTTAGGTGCAAGCTTCGCCACTTTGGAATGCACCTAACATGAAGGGGCGTGCTGTGGGCGTTCTGGGGCAGGGCGCACCAGATTCGAATACTCAGACGCATGTATGAATGCCGGTCGGCAAAGTGAGGCGCATTACAGCTCCGACAGGCAGACCTAGTTCAATGTGGTCTACCTGAGATGGAGGAGGCGCAGTGAAGCTAGAAATTATTGTAATGGGGCAAAATGTGCGCTAGGACTACTGTTACAACAGTACACTAATAAAAAAGAGTTGTCTATAAAATTAATTCATTAATAGTGATGAGCGATTACGTTGACTATCGTCATCGGGTCGATAGTCGATATCGGCAATTATCAAGACGATTTCCGATAGTCGATAATAGATTATCGCCGATGACCATTAAAGTCTATGGGAGAGGAACAACACCATCATTCTTACACCCAAACAGGGCTGGAGAAGCTGGAATTAACGTCCACAACAGTCAAATGGATACGTGCTACATCTTAGGCAACACACTTAGGTTATAAAAGCCACAGAAAGAAAATCACATACCATTCACTATCCCTTGTACCACAGCATGACCCTTAAACCTGCATGACCCCCAAATTAAAAAGTGCCAGAAGGCAGTATTATTTGAACCATCATTTTACTTGAACTGGACATTGACTATCCCTGTCCTGGAACGCAGCATGACCCTTAAACCTATCTGACTCCCAGATTAAAAAAGTGCTAGAAAAAGGAGTCTTTTAACCACCATTTTAGTTGAACTGGACATTGACTATATCTGTCCTGGGCCACAGCATGAGCCCCAAACCTGCATGACCCACAAATTTAAAAAGTGCCGGAAAAAGGAGTCTTTGAACCACCATTTTAGTTGAACTGGACATTGACTATACCTGTACTGGACCGCAGTATGACCATTAAACCTGTCTGACCCACAGATTAAAAAGTGCCGGAAAAAGGAGTCTTTGAACCACCATTTTAGTTGAACTGGACATTGACTATATCTGTCCTGGGCCACAGCATGAGCCCCAAACCTGCATGACCCCCAGATTAAAAAGTGCTGGGAAAAGGAGTCTTTCAACCACCATTTTAGTTGAACTGGACATTGACTATACCTGTACTGTACCGCAGCATGACCCTTAAACCTGTCTGACCCACAGATTAAAAAGTGCCGGAAAAAGGAGTCTTTCAACCCCCATTTTAGTTGAACTGTACATTGACTATATCTGTCCTGGGCCACAGCATGAGCCCCAAACCTGCATGACCCACAAATTTGAAAAGTGCCAGAAAAAGGAGTCTTTGAACCACCATTTTAGTTGAACTTGACACTGACTATACCTGTCCTGGGCCACAGCATGAGCCCCAAACCTGCATGACCCCCAGATTAAAAAAGTGCTGGAAAAAGGAGTCTTTGAACCACCATTTTAGTTGAACTGGATATTGACTATACCTGTCCTGGACCGCAGTATGACCCTTAAACCTGTCTGACCCACAGATTAAAAAGTGCCGGAAAAAGGAGTCTCTGAACCACCATTTTAGTTGAACTGGACATTGACTATATCTGTCCTGGGCCACAGCATGAACCCCAAACCTGCATGACCCCCAGATTAAAAAAGTGCTGGAAAAAGGAGTCTTTTAACCACCAGCTTAGTTGAACTGGACATTGACTATATCTGTCCTGGGCCACAGCATGAGCCCCAAACCTGCATGACTCACAAATTTAAAAAGTGCCGGAAAAAGGAGTCTTTCAACCACCATTTTAGTTGAACTGGACATTGACTAGATCTGTCCTGGGCCACAGCATGAGCCCCAAACGTGCATGACCCACAAATTTAAAAAGTGCCGGAAAAAGGAGTCTTTCAACACCATTTTAGTTGAACTGGACATTGACTATACTTGTCCTGGGCCACAGCATGAGCCCCAAACCTGCATGACCCCCAGATTAAAAAAGTGCTGGAAAAAGGAGTCTTTGAACCACCATTTTAGTTGAACTGGATATTGACTATACCTGTACTGGACTGCAGTATGACCCTTAAACCTGTCTGACCCACAGATTAAAAAGTGCCGGAAAAAGGAGTCTTTGAACCACCATTTTAGTTGAACTGGATATTGACTATATCTGTCCTGGGCCACAGCATGAGCCCCAAACTTGCATGACCCCCAGATTAAAAAAGTGCCGGAAAAAGGAGTCTTTTAACCACCATTTTAGTTGAACTGTACATTGACTATATCTGTCCTGGACCGCAGCATGACCCTTAAACCTGCATGACCCCCAGATTAAAAATTGCAGGAAGAAGGAGTCTTTGAACCACCACTTTAGTTGAACTGGACATTGACTATACCTGTCCTGGGTAACCTACATCTGTTCAAGTCTTCCTGTACCTCCCTTGTACAATTCAGAGGAAAATTTGTATCAGCTATTTTGTACATGCAAGTTTTTTAGTAGTTTAATTCTAGAAAACACATTTTTAAAATAGGATGGAATCCCACCGCGTCTTTGTTTCTCTTTTTTTAATTGTATAAAATGGGTTGTGTCACTACAGGAATTGCTAGCTATTTTAAAGATCTTGCAGACACAAGTCATTTTGCAATATGTGTCCATTACCAGTGTCCTACCTGTTCCTGTTTTTGACAGCACCATCACCCTTGAGCCACTTTTGACAATTGTGAAGAACAAATGTCTGTTAGAAACCAAATTTTTTACAATAGGACCTGTTGTATAGCTGCATTTCACAGCAAAATGCCCCCAAAAAATTCAAAACATGCCTTTGAGCCATTTTTTTGACAATTGTGAAGAGAAAAATTTAAAAATTTTTAAAAAAATTTTTGAGCGGGGAAATTCCATTTAAAAAAGCCACATTTTGATCAAAAGGACCTTGTTATAGCGTATTTTCACAGAAACATGCCCCAAAAAAATTATAAATTGGACTTCTCAGCCCTATTAAAAATTTTGTGATGGGGGAAAAATGCCATTAGAAGTCACATTTCTTTTCCCAAAGGACCATGATTATAGCGGGATCTCACGGAAACCCAGGCCCCCAAAAAAAATTTAAAAATATGACTTCTAAAGCCACAAATTAAAAATTGTGATGGAAAAATTGCCATTTAAAAACCCACTTTTCTTTTTTTCCAAAGGACCATAATTATAGTGTTTCCCCAAGGGCAACATGCCCTCAAAACCATTGACAAGGGCAAAAAAAATTTAAAGATAAAGTGAGAAAATTAAAATTTTGGGTTTTTTGTCATAAAAACCTTGGTGTTTTTTACAGTCTCCCACACCGAAAAAAACCAAAAGAAAAATGATTTTTTGGGAACTGGAATAAAAATTGCAGTAAGAAATGATCTTTTTAAAAAAAAAAAAAAAAACCCTTTTTTAAAGGGAGGCCCATTTCTTTTTGGAAGGGGATTGGGGAAGGGTGGGCCCCGGGCAAAAATCGGTGCCCTCGGGCAATTGAGGCCCAAAACTTCATCAAGATAATGCCTGATTTTTCTTGAGGAAAGTCAAACGATCCCATTATCTGGGGAAAAGGCGGAGGCTTTTGGGTTTTGAAATTGACTCCTCAGCTGTGTTTGAAGGCCCGTTTCAGATATGACGCTGGTTGCGGGGGCGGAAAAACCCTCTATGGCGGGGGGGCGAGCGAGCTCGGCCATTCATTTTTTTGGGGTCCCAGAAGTCGTTTGGGGTTCCCTGAACAACCCAAAAAACGATGTTGGGGACACGTTTGTCTTTTGCCCCAGATCTTAAGCTGGTTCTGTGTGTTGTTTGTGTGCCCTGCATTACAGGGTTTTGGTGGGGTGGTAAATAAGATTGCCAGGGGGGGGGCCAAATTAGGCTTCTGCCCCCTTGCCTGCTGTTTGCTCCCTGCCGCTGGGGGTTTACTTGTCACTCAAACTGCGGTAACGTCGCGCGTTTTTTCCACCGTACTTTTAAAAAAAAAAAAGAAAAGCGGAACCAAAAAGATGTTCCATTTGGACCCAATCGGGAAAAGGTCTCTTTTCCTGCATTTTTTATTTTAATTTGGGTGGGGGAAGGAAAGTGCCGGGGTTTTGGGTTTTGTCCCGGGGGATCCGGAGGGTGGCCACCCAGAAACTGTAGTTCATTTTAAGGGTTTAAAATGCGGGGATCAGGTTGGAGGGAAAGGGGAGCAACCAAGCACTCTTAAAAGGGGATGGAGCCTTGATTTTCCAAAACTCTGGGTCGAGGGGAAACTAGAAAAAGTTTCCCTCTTTTTTTCCCCTTCCGCCTCAAATTCGCGGTAAAACCTTTTTCCAAGGCAGGGACGTCGGAAGGGTCGGTGTCCGGGAATTTTACCTCACCCTTCCTCCTCCCCGTTCCCCCGGCAAGCTTCAACACAGCCCGGGATTGCCATTTGAGGGCACCCGGAGAGCTGATGCACCCCCTTTGCATAGCCCGGACCCCCAAACCACTGCCAAATTGAGGCCAAATCAAAATTGTTTGAAAACCTATCGCGCCTTGTGGATTCGCGGAGAAAAGGGGCTCCGTGCCCGCATCTGTGCCCGGATTCCTCCCCCGTGGGATGGCGGGACCTGATGTTTCAGAGTGTCCAACATTTTTCCAAGAATTTAAGATCACCACAATGCTCATGGACAAGGGCATCGCCCCCACGGGCCCATTTTGGTGGTTTTTCCCAAAATGGCAAGGATGGTGCGAGTTTTTCCCCGGGTTTCCACTTGGGTGGTAAAACCCCCCCGGGGGTCCTTTTAAAATCGCTGCTTGTCAGGCCATGTGTCACTTTTTACTGCGTAATGGCATTGTGTACTCCCCACAATCGTGGGTGTGGTGGGGGTAAAATTTCCCCAGCATGTTGCCATGGTCAAAAATTGGGGAATTTTGAGGGGGGGCCCCGAGCTAAACCCCTTTTGAAAGCATTTCAGGCGGGGAAGCAGGGTGCGAATGGCAGAAGTGGGGAACTCAGACCTCGACCCTTTCCCTCAGCAGGCAGCCCAACCCCCCTTTTTGGGGGCCCCTTTAAAAATTTTTGGGACAAGGTTCGGGACATGGGGCTGGGCCCAAGGGATGTGCTCCACCCTTCCGTTTTAAAGGGTGGCCGAGATTTCGACCGGTATCACAAAACCACCTTGCTGGCAAAAGGTTCTTGTAACCCAGCCAGCGCTCGGGCTCTTTCGGAGAGCCGCCCCAAAGCTCCTAAACCTGTGTTGGAGGGTTTCCAAGAAGTTTAAAATTTCAACAGGGGGCGGGTTTTTCTCGGGGCCCCTTGATGTCACCAGGGGACCTTCGGGGAAAAAAACCCCTTTGCAGTTTTGAAGAGCTTGGGGCCAAACCCTGAGAGCCCCCTTCACCAAAGGGGACACCCAACCCAGCTCCCCCAGTGGCTGTCACAGAGATAAAAGGGGCCTTGGCCGGTCTTATAGCCCAAATTTGTCGGTGGTAGATGGACTTTTCCGACACAGATGCAGGAAAAACGCGCTTAAAAATTTTAGTTGACACTTGGGGGCCCGGGCAAGGGAGGGTTTTTTTGGAAAAGGGAAATTTTCCCGGGTGGGGCATTGGTTTTGGGGGGTTTGGGAAAGGGCCATGACATGGGGGAAAAACCCTCTGGGGGGTTCCCCCAGACGGAAAAACACATTTCCAAGGCCAAAACCCTGGCAATGCCGACATTCGGGTTTTTGGGTTTTTGGGGGAATGGTTTGGGTTAAAAAGTGTTTTTTCGCCCCCCAAAACCTGGAAGCCAAAAGGCCCCTGGCTGCAAAGATGGTTGTGTACGGGTGCCGGTCTTTAAAACTGGTGGAAGGGAAGGGGTGGGGAGGGGTTCTGGTGGTGCGGTGGGGGGAAACTCGGGGGGGCGGTGGAGGTAAAGCGGGGGTGACCCCTGACCCGGACTGAGGACTTTTGGGCAGCTGAGGAAAGGGCCTTGGTGGTGGGGGGAGGAGAAGGGGGGGAGAAAGGGGTGTGACAGTGGTTGGGAAAGGGCCCGGGCCCATCGGTGTGGGATTTTTTGGCCAAGTGCCCCCTCCATTTCAATTTCTTGCATTCGCTGCATGTGTTTGGGAAAATGTTGGTGGGGGTTTTAAAACACCCTAAGATACTTCCCTCTACTGATGAGTTTATTTGGGAAAAGGGGGCATATGACATCGCTGGGTGAAAACAGAGGCTTGCTCGAAAAAAGGCCCCGGGTTGAGTGGGCCTGGGCCTTTTTTTGACCCGGGGAAAAAGGGGAGAGGTGTTTCCCCTGTCGTTTGGTGGCGGGGAAACCCTTTCAAAGGGGCTTCTGCGCCCCTCTCCCCTTTTTTAGGGGGGGGCCTGTTTTCTGCCCCTACCCCATTTGTCTTCCTCCCCGTCCCTGAGGGAAGGGGCTCCAAGCAAATTCTGCCCAAAAGACCCCGTTGGATCCCCAATGTCATTTTAAACATTTAAAAACAGGTGATTGGTCGTCCTGACATTCTGCATCCCGGGGTGCGGGCTACAAAACAAAGGGGGCACTGGGAAGGTGTTGCCAAACCCCTTGGGGGTTTTTTTCCCATTGAACCCGGGTTCCTTCTCCTCCTTGATGGCATTAGTAAATGGGGGTCAGAGCAGACAAAATCACCTTTTTTGGCCTCTTGATCTTTTAAAAATTCCCCTTTTGGGCCCCAACCCCATTTTGTCACAAAGGGTTTTTCGAAAATGGATTATCCCAGTGGTGGGTACAGAGTTGACATTTTTGGGGTGCCTACGCTTTTATGTTGGATTTGGGTGTGATGATGCTGATGGGCGACCCCTTTGTGGGGTGTGACTGGGGGGGCCCAGGGGGGTAAGACTTGGTTTCAGGGGGTTTCATTAACCTGAAGAAAAAAGTTGGCGGGAAAGCTGTTTTGTTTTTGGATTCACAGGGCCCGACCCGCGATGACAGGCCCGACGGGCCTGCAAGGGCGATCCGCCTGGATGCGTGTTGTGCCGCACTGGAAGGAGAAACCCTTTTCTTTGTAAATTCTACCTCCCTGTCCTATCCCCCACTTTGCTCGTTACCACCTTGGGTTTTTGCTCCATGTTCAAAAAAAGATAAAAATTTAAGAAAGGGATGGAAAAAGTTTTTTTACAGTTTTCTTATTAAAAGATGGCAAAACCAGGTAAATTTTTAAATCCCTCTAATTTTTCCCCCAGCCAACTAGGGGTTAGAAACTGAAATGTTTCTAGCCCATACCTGTGAAATGCGGTCTGGTTTGGAAGAACCGGTTAAAACAAAAACAAAAAGGGGTTCTTCCTTCAGTTCCAGGGGTTTACGTGCCCATTTGGGTTTGGAATTGAAAGTTTTCCCAAAAAAAATATCTTTCAAGGGGCTATCTGCGCCAAACTGAGATTCAACGAGCGCAATAAAAACCCATTCAGAAGTTTCACGGTGAAAATTTCGGTTTTTTTTTTGGGTTGACAAACGAGAAAAGTTGCTAGAAAAATTTTTTTTATCAGAATTGCCGTACAAAAGTGGGTATTTTAAAAAAAAATGGGTCCCAACCTCCGTGAATACAGCTATTTTTAAAAATTTTACGGATAACAAAACGGTGTTTTTTGCACCTAAAAAATACAACCCGCGGGGGAATTTAAAAAAAAAAGCTGTATTCAAAATTTTAAGTGCAAGGGGGCTCTATAAAAAAACTGGGCCGCACCCAAAATAAAAAAAAACAATATTTGAAATGTATACGGTTAATAAAAGGAGTTTTTTGCACCTATGGGAAAACCCGTGGTGAATACAAAAAATTTTGTATTTAAATTTAAATTTCAAGGTGGCCCCTTATGAACAAAAGGGCCGCACCAAAGGGGGAAAAAAAAAAAATATTTGAAATGTAAAACGGGGTTAAAAAAAGGTGTTTTTTTCACCTTTTAATACACCTTTCGGGTTTTCAAAATTTTCTGTATTTTAAATTTTTAAAGGGGAAAGGTGGCTCTTTTGAACAAAAAAGGGCCCCCCCAAAATAAAAAAAACACCTATTTGAAATGTATAGGATAAATAAAAGGGGGTTTTTTGCACCTATAAATACCCCCTGCGGTGACAAAAAAAATTTGCTGTATTCAAATTTTTAAATGCAAGGTGGTTATGAAAAGGTTTTGGGCCGGGGCCCCCAAAATTTAAAAAATCACTAATTAAAATTTTGTACGGGGTAATAAACGTGGGGTTTTTTTAACCCATAAAAAACCTGGGGGGACCAAAATTTCTGTTTTTAAATTTAAGTACAAAGGGGGCCCATTTGAAAAAAAACTGGGGCCCCACCAAAGTAAAAAAAACACCTTTTTTGAAATGTATACGGGGTAAAAAAGGTTTTTTTTTTGCACCTAATAAATTTTTCCGCGGTGACTACAAAATTGCTGTATTCAAATTTAAGTGCAAAGGGGGCTTTATGGGAAAAAAACTGGGGGCCCCACCAAAGTAAAAAAAAAAAACATTTGTGGATGTAAATTTCGTCATAAATACGAACTGAAATAAGCCGTTGTGAAAATGAAACCTGCTTTTGGGGGACCCCCAAGTCCCGGGAAGACCTGTTTTCTGTGTTGGGTCTTTCTGGATATTTCTAAAATAGAATTAAAAAAAAAAGGTTTTAAGAAGCATAAAAAAAATTTTTTTTCATCACTAAAATGGGTTAAAGATTTTTCGTGATTTCCAGCGTGTCTCAAACTTAATTCCCTGTTTGGCACTTTTCCCTTTTGGCCTAAGTTTTTTGCAATGCGCCTTTTTCACACAGGTGAGGCGGGGAAAATTTAAAACTGCTTTTAAAGAGCGCACTTCGGGCGCCGGCATACATCAGGCGCAGTTTTCACGAAAAAAAATGTGTAAACAGGCGCTTCGATCTTCATACATGTCGCCTTAAATGGTTTACAAAGTCATGTAGAACATTAGTAAATACATTATATGGTCATCTCTTTTAAATGCAATGTAAGAGAGTGTATTTGTATATTCACACACAGCAGATTAGTTGCAGAAGTTTCTGTTCTTATTCCAATCATTTGAACAGGACTTGTGGCAATTTTTATGCTTGCTGCTAAAATAACCCCATTCGGATCATTAAAAGTGATTTTAATTTAGAGATGAATTTCCTGCATGTGCTTATGTAATACACATCATATTTCTTATGTGATGAGTGTAGCTCATTACGGAAGTCATGTGTCATGAGCTGGCTTGGTAGATATATAAGGTATGTGATAGACTGTCTGCTCATGTATGCCTTGTTGCTTTCATGGGTGAAAGAAGTGATTTATTGCAGTTGTAAAAAGGGAGGATTATTGCTTTTGGGCCAAGGGTGGCAGTATTTATGGAACTGCATAGCTTGTGAACTGTTCTTGTGCCGCTGTGGTGAAAGTGTATTATGAGTGGACAAATGGCTCCTTTGCGAATACGCGACATGGAAACTGCAGAGTATCATGTGCCAATGATAATAGAGGTGAACGTTGGCTACGTAGGTGCGCATAGGAGAACTGACATGCTGCAGTGGAGAAGCTCACTGTCAAAATGAGCCAGGGGACTACTACACATGTGCCTAAAAACAGTTCAGTGAACCCTACAGTGTATGGGGCTCTGAAGCAGATGGGTGGTCACCTCATCTCTATTAATAAAGTTTTATTGACAGAAAAGACTTCAACAGCAGTATTGGAGTTGGACCTCAAACTGATTGGCAAAGGGTTGCCTTCTCCAATGAGCCATGTTTTATGCCTTATTCAACAGATGGATGTCAGAGAACAAACACCCTAAAACCAAAGTTAAAAAAAGTTATGGTCTAAGGAATGTTTTTGTGGTATTCTCTTTGCCCACTCATCCATGTGGAAGGCATTCTCAACTGATTTTAGTATGAATCCCTTCCTGCAGATCATGTACACCCATACATGCTGATCGTCTTCCCAGCTATGGACAGGATCTTGAAACAAGTGCCACATGGCTAGAAATGTCCAACATTGATAGAAAAACAAGACCAAGACTTCAAAGTACAACCCGGGCTCCCTAATTCCCCAGACTGGAACGCAATTGAGCATCTGTGGCACCATCTTGATCGACATGTTCGTTCTCTGAATCTTGCCCCATGTACCTTCCAGCAGCTGTAGGATGCACTGCAGTAAGCATGGTTCCAGATACCTGTGACGACCTACCAGGACCTTAATGAGTCCCTCCCAGCCTGTCTAGCTGCTGTCCGTGCTGCACATGGCAGTTACTCTGAATATTAGCTGCTAGTCACAATAAATGCATGTATATTCAACACAAAGATGTGCAAGGAAAATCACAGGGAAAAAATCTTATAGGAAGATTATATTATAGAACTGGTATTTATGCAGCTTTCTACTGTATTATTAAAAATAGTTTTGACAAATGGCATCACCATTACAGGCTATTCCTATTCTACGACATCTATGGCATATTGACAGGTTTTCAAAAACAGGACCCTCACTCCCCCATGGTGGCCAGAAGTTGGACATCTCTCAGACTTTTATGACATAGATGGTTGATATGCTATTAATGCAAACACCCCTTTAAGGTTGTAGTGAGTGTAAAATCAATGATTTTATATTTGCCATATTTGCCATTATTATAAGTTTGCACAGTAAAGATTTGGTTAAAAGGTTTTTGCAAGATTTAAAGTAAGCCTGTCTCATTAAACAACCAGTGTGATCCGCTGGTATCACATTACAGAGCAGGAGGAGCTGAACAAATTGATATATAATATCAATATTTAAATATCTGCTTATTCTGGGCTTAGGAGTCTAGTGGGTAGTCCTTATGAGTGATTAACAGCTATCTGTATGCATGCTTATATCGGCTGTCAATCATTGAGAAAACTAGCCACTGGATTACTAAACTCAGACTAAGCAGAGATTTCCAGCACCAATCTTTTTACTCAAACTGCTGAATAACATGATGCTGATAGATGTTAGGGCATTTTCATGGTGATGGGTCCCCTTTTAAATTTCATTTTATTGGATTGTCTAGTGACAACCATTGCAGTTGTGGTACAGTTTTCAGATGGATGGATGTGGAATCAGGGGATTAGAAACAATATATGGTTCTGCACATCAAAAAACATTTTTGAAAAAAATGAGCATAGGTGCACACTGGTGCGGCTGTAATATACATACATATTCCAATATCAGTGGTACACTATAGACTAGAGAAACTATCAAAGGGGACATAGGAATTTTTGAAAAAGCATTTCTGCTATCTAGGATATATGAAAATTTTTTGAGATTTTTAGTTCACATTTTTGATCAAAACTGTTTAAGCCACCTCCGAAACGCCAACGGGCAGGTGGTCCTACACTATTGTTACCTCTCCTAGTCTCTGTTCAGACTTCTAGTCTATTGTTTCTAGTCTGTATAGGGAGGAGTGGCTGCCTCCATTTTGTTCTTTTGCACTCCAACCGCCTTCACAGGTTTCTAAATCAGTGCAGTGTGTTCATAAGTTGGTGCCTTTACTCCCTGAAGTATGGAAGTCTGAACAGATTCCAGGAGAGGTAACAATAGTGTAGGACCACCTGCCTTTGAGGTCCCGTTGACGTTTCGAAGATTGCTTAAGCAGTTTTGATCAAAAATGTGAACTAAGAACCTGAAACATTTTTCATATATCCTAGATAGCAGAAATGCTTTTTAAAAAATTCCTATGTCCCCTTTGATAGTTTATAGTGTGCTACTGATATTGGAATATGTGTGGATTCAGGGGATGACTTCTGGCAACCTAGGTAAAACCACAATTATTCTCAAAGTCTTTTAAGGGGTTGTCCATTATTTTGAATATATTAATTATGTCCAATACCTTACAGCCTACAGCAAAAAAAGCCATTCACTAGTTGCCATTATGTAACTGCTTCCACTGCAAACTCATGATGACACAACATCCATGGTGATGTCATGTCCTATAGCCAAGTCACATATTTACACTACAATATCCAATGGTTCTAACATGGCATTATTATTATTATTATTATTATTATTATTATTATTATTATTTATTTTAAAGCGCCATTGATTCCAGGGCGCTGTACATACGAGGAGGTAACATACATTACTACGTCAAACAAAGTACAGTGCTAATGACAATTGGCACGACAGAGGGAGAGAGGACCCTACCCGCGAGGGCTTACAATCTAAAAGGGGGGGGAAAGAGACAGGAGGTGAGGGGCAGACATGTCTGTGGAGGAAGTAGTGAAAAAGTTTAGTGAAGGTTATAGGCAAGCCTGAAGAGATGGGTTTTCAGGTTATTTTTGAAGCTGGCGAGAGTGGAAGAGAGTCTGATGTGTTGGGGGCAGTGATTTCCCAGAGTGTGGGTGAAGCACGGGAGAAGGTCTTGGAGACGGTTGTGTGAGGAGCTGATAAGGGGAGAGCAGAGGAGAAGGTCCTGTGGCATGCCTATGCTACTCCAATTATATTTACCTCCTGATAACAAAGCTGTAATATGGTCTAGAGTTGTATTCAAAGATGTACTGGTTGATACAGGATACTGAAATTAAGCTGGTTGACGGACACACCTCTAACAGCTGAGTGCTTTTGATTTTGCAAGTCAGAAACATTGTCCATGTACCTTACATAACATAGCTGACTGACCAATAGCTTTCACCCTCAATTGCCTCATAAATATTCACTGTTAGGTCCGCCTTGATACCTACTATATTGGGGTTTGTTGGATGGTCCCCGTTTATACTAGATTCTGGTTCTCTGTTAGGTCCGCCTTGATACCTACTATCTTGGGGTTTGTTGGATGGTCCCCGTTTATACTAGATTCTAGTTCTCTGTTTGGTCCGCCTTGATACCTACTATCTTGGGGTTTGTTGGATGGTCCCCGTTTATACTAGATTCTGGTTCTCTGTTAGGTCCGCCTTGATACCTACTATCTTGGGGATGGTTGGGTGGCCCCTGTTTACACAAGATACTGGTTCTCTGTTAGGTCCGCCTTGATACCTACTATCTTGGGGATGGTTGGGTGGCCCCAGTTTAAATTAGATTCTGGTTCTCTGTTAGGTCAGCCTTGATACAAACTATCTTGGGGATGGTTGGGTGGCCCGCGTTTACATTAGATTCTGGTTCTCTGTTAGGTCCGCCTTGATACCTACTATCTTGAGGATGGTTGGATGGTCCCCGTTTAAACTAGATTCTGGTTCTCTGTTAGGTCCGCCTTGATACCTACTATCTTGGGGATGGTTGGGTGTCCCGGGTTTACATTAGATTCTGGTTCTCTGTTAGGTCCGCCTTGATACCTACTATCTTGGGGATGGTTGGGTGGTCCCCGTTTATACAAGATTCTGGTTCTCTGTTAGGTCCGCCTTGATACCTACTATCTTGGGGATGGTTGGGTGGTCCCCGTTTATACTAGATTCTGGTTCTCTGTTAGGTCCGCCTTGATACCTACTATCTTGGGAATGGTTGGGTGACCCCTGTGTATACTAGATTCTGGTTATCTGTTAGGTCCGCCTTGATACCTACTATCTTGCGGATGGTTGGGTGGTCCCCGTTTATACAAGATTCTAGTTCTCTGTTAGGTCCGTCTTGATACCTACTATCTTGGGGATGGTTGGGTGGTCCCCGTTTATACTAGATTCTGGTTCTCTGTTAGGTCCGCCTTGATACCTACTATCTTGGGTATGGTTGGTTGGGTGGCCCCCGTTTATACTAGATTCTGGTTCTCTGTTATGTCCGCCTTGATACTTACTATCTTGGGGCTGGTTGGGTGGCTCCCGTTTATACTAGATTCTGGTTCTCTGGTTTTATGTAAGTATAGCTTAAATACTGTGTGTACTGTGTGGGGACCATGACTTCAGGGGTGATTGCTTATTTACAGATTGATATTCCTTTCTAGTTATTTTACCTGATAACATTTGATGCTTTTTATAGACAATCAGAGCGGTAGAGACCACTGACCATTACAGCTGAATCTCCTCTGCTCTCAGCATACATAAACCTGTAATGTCCACTTGAAAGAGATTAAAGTGGGAACTGTCAGTCAGTAATAGCTGAAATTATAAAACTGATGTGTGCTAGTATTTATTACCCACTTATCATCATCCGAGACAGGAATAAATCTCTTTACAGAGAGTTTATGATACATGTATATTAATGGGCTGTTGTCAGTTTTATATAATAATGTCACCCAGCGTTATATGCCACCATGCTCTCCCTTCATGTTTGTTACTCCTGGCATCCCTGTGAAATAGGAATATAAAATTCTATGTCATATATTTTGTGTAAGGTTGTAACCCACATCTCTCTAATGGGCTTGATAGGTTTCATGGTAAAGGCATGTAGAAAACTTGGAAAGAGAGATATTATAGAAGCTGTCAACAATTTTTAAATATTCATATTATGGCACTCTGAATTTAAAGAGAGGGTCCTCTTATTTAAAGGAGTTGTCTCCCCACAGGGTTTCAAAGAATGCATGAAAGAAATTCTCTGTCACTTCCTGGTTCAGACTAATTTGCATAAGCTCCATGCTTGTACAGCTCCGTTGTGCTTTCAGATGCTAATTAGATTAGATTAGCTTCTCAAACTACTCTCAGGACTCTTATCTGATCCCAAACAAAAGCCCTATATTACAGAGCTGTTTACTTGAGATAAATCAAGCTTTTTACTGTCTGGCAGCACAGGACACTGACTGACACTGCTGACCTGTGTGATGACTCACTCTCTGTTATCTCAATGAACAAACAGCCCAGGGAGATTTGGTTTACAGGTCGGTTACTGATGGAACTGAAATAGCCACAGAGGTAATAAATTCACTTGTATCTCTTTAGGGAAAACAGAGGAACAATGCAATATTTGGAAAATGTCTTTATTTTGTGTTCCCTACAATTTGAAAGCTATTCTTTGTAGCGAGACAACCCCTTTAAGACATTACTAAATTAGCCACCACAGAGAGGGACTCTCTCTCTGGAGGAGCCATCACATCCGGGTATTACATAGCCTACCTACTGATTGCTATAAGGTTAGGTTCACCCTCACAGCCAACTTTTTTATTATTCTATTGCATCTAAAGTGAAACCTGAAACTGTGGAACAGATTTTAATTACAAATTCCCTATTATTTTATTTTTACAGCTCTTGCTTTGGGGGCATGCACATGAAGAATGAGACACTTACAGAAAATTCTGCAACATATCTGCCACATGTAAATATACCCATATTTTCTTCCACCTGTCACCCACTTCTTTATAATCAACCAAATGTGTTTAGCATAAAATTAGGGAGAGATGGAAGAGAGTATAATTCTGGGTTTAACCAACGCAGGCTGCATTTGTTGTTTGTTTTCCATGGAGTTACATAGGTCTGCATAAGAGTTGTAGAAACAAAACGGTAGAAATGTATTTAAAGTTACTTTGTTTGACTTATATCTATTGGGACAGCAAAAAAATGGCTGCAAATTTTTAAGGTGTCCCAACAGATGCCACAAACAGGCTGCCACAACAAGTTGTGGTTCGACCCTTAATATAGCCAGAGAAGCTACACATGAATGGTCTCCGGAGTGAGGCATCATGCACTTGGCAGAGTCTGTATATTGGCAAGTAGGCCCTTGTGTCGGACTGGGGTGCCTAGTGTCCACCAGTGGAATATCATTCTGGGGGCCCAGCAGTGGAATTTCATGCTGGGGGCCCAGCAGTGGAATTTCATTCTGGGGGCCTAGCAGTAGAATTTCATTCTGGGGGCCCAGCAGTAGAATTTCATTCTGGGGGCCCAGCAGTGGAATTTCATTATGGGGGCCCAGCAGTGGAGCTGATTCTGGGGGCCCACCCTAGAACTACTGTACATACCTCTTAGACTATGCCTTTTGCCTCTTTCTCTCTGAATTTTTTGCCTCTCCCAAGGATGTACATAAAGTTTAAAATAAACTCCAGGTCTGCCATGCTCAGGAGCTCACCGGGGTTTACTCTTTTCCCCTGTGGGCCTTTGTGTGCTGCTGTTTTTTTTTTTTGCCTCTCAACAGTATGAATACTAAGTGCAGCTTGTCTTTGTACTACACAGAATGTATTTTTTATGGATTCTATGAGTGACATTTCAATTTGGGGCTTGTACAAAGGTGTAACGTGGTTTTGTATTACGGTCCTTAATAAAACATGTTACCAGCAATGCATTTTTACAGCATGTTTACTATTTAAATTATTATTATTATTATCTTTTGCCTGATTAATCTTTATCAGCTATTTAACCAAATAATTAGCTCTATTAACTTAAACTACAGGCATAGCTGCCAGGATAACAGGCATAACAGCTGCTGGAGAGTCCAATACTTAAAAGGGTTATCAAGGAGTTTAAAGATTTCATAGAACACTACAAAGAGCATTTATATTAAAAATATAAAGATATTCCACTACCTTCATATGTTTCTTCTCTTTTTGTTTCTCTATCCTAAGATTCACTTTTTGCAGTGAAACTTCCTGCTTGTGGGTGTGTCAGTAGTTCTGCAGTATTTCTTTCCTATAACTCCCAGACTGCATTGTGATCTAGGACTTCTCTCCACAGTTATCACTGCTAGGGTATATGTGCTGACATAAGTGTGTAATCCCCCCCAGTCATCATTTTCATGACCGCAGTACACAACAAACCCAAATCTGAACTGTCATCCTCTGCTCCCACTACTGTTAGTAACTTCTGCCAGCAAGACTCAAAGATAAACAAAAAGTTCCCCCTCTCCTTTAACTACTCTAATGTAATTGTCAGGTTGTTGCAAAAACAAAGGACTTTATTAAAGAAACCGTAAATGTACAGCAACACAAAAGAAAAACGTAATGCACAAGAGGTGGATTCTTGGGAACATGGGGGAAAAAACCAAGGGCGACATGTATGAAGCTCGCCAGGTCGGGGTGCGCTTTTCCGCTAGTTTTTCCGGCGAAATCTGCACCTGATTTATGTCGGGGCCGGGGCGCGCTCATAATTATTTTAAAGTCCCCCCGCGCCTCGCCAGTGTGTTAGGCGCAGGGGGGACTTTGGCGCAGTGGGGGGCTGGCCTGGATTCGGCCGGGGGGGTAGTGCAGTCACCATGCGGGGGAAAGGCCGCGCCCCGCCAGTGTGTGGGGCGCAGTGCGGGGACTGAGGGCAGTGTGGCGCTGCGCTGAAGTTGCCGCCCCGGGAAGTGCGTCATACTGCGGGGAAAAAAGTTCCCTGCGCCTGAAAATGGTGGGGCCGTGCGGGGACATGGGCGCAGGAGGGGGGACTTAGGCGCCGGGGGTGCCCCGAAAATCTGTTCCGATGCAAGAAAGGCTGAAAACACAGCGAGAAATTATTCCACATGTGGGTGCAGAGATGAAAAAAACGCTTTAAAAAGGGCTTTAAAACATTCTCAGAAAAAGCCTAAAAACCCTTAAAAATAAAAATTAATAAAAAAAAAATCATTTCCAAAATTTCCAAATTAAAGAATTAGGATATAGGAAATTAGCGGGAAATACAGTAATTCAAATTCTGAAAGCTATTCTATTGGTCGGCATAAACCGGCCAATCGAAAGGAGCGACAGGAACCATTAAAACCTATGGAGAACTATTGCCCAATCAGAATCAAAGGCGGGACAGTTCAAATACGTAAAATGCAAAAAAAGGGGTGACTGGTTGAGTGGGGGCGGCTAGCCCCCAATCAGATGGGGGCGAAAAAGACCATTAAAATAGGGAAAAACTATTGCCCATCAAAATCAAAGGCGGGGACATTTCAAAATACAGTAAAAATGCAGAATGAGCTGTTTGGGTTTGAGCTAGGGGGGGCTTGGTACCCCACCCAATCAGGCGCGAGCTATTTTCCCCTTGTAGTCTTGGAGAGATCAGCGCCAGAATCTGGCTCTCGCGACGTGGGCATGGAGTATGATAAAAAAATATTTTAATTTAAGTGTAAAACTTTTTAAAATAAGCGCTAAAAATTTTCTATAAACATACATTAATAAAACCCCTAACAACGCTTTTGTCGCCGAGATCGGCGCTAAAAAAAGGAATTGCAATAGAAGAGATTCCCGGGGATAAACAGTAATTCAAATTTTTTAAAGCTCTTCTCATTGGTGGCTAAACCCCCAATCAGAATAGGAGCACAGTGCCCCATTAAAACCTATGGGAATTATTGACCAATCAAAATAGGAGCGACAAAGACCCTTATATCCTATGGAAAAGTTTTGACCAATAAAAAATCCAAGGCGGAGTTCAAAAAAAATTAAAAATCAGAAAAGAGTGATTGGTGAGCTAGCGGTGGCTTGGCTATCCCAGCCAATCAGAGCGGGTATTCTCCCATTGTGTTATGGAGAGAGGGGCGCACTGAAATCTCGGCGCTCGGGCCCCCGTGCGGCATAAAGTTTTTAAAAAAAAAAAATCTTTTTTGATTAAGTGTAAAAATTATCACAGAAGAGAAAAAACCTTCTGTAAAAAAAAATAAATTTAAAAACCCCCAAACAACCGTTTGTCCCCCGAGCCCGGGAATTGCAATAGAGAGAATCCCCGGGGAAAATCCCCCCAAGAAAAATTAAAATTGTTTAAGTCTTCTGATTGGTGGCATAAACCACCCCAATCAGAATGGGAGCGCAGTGGCCCATTATATTATGGGGGGGGAATTGACCAATCAGAATAGGAGCGACAAAGCCCCATTAAAACCTATGGAAAAAAAATTGCCCAATATATTCAAAGGCGGGACATTTCAAAATACAGAAAAAAAGGCAGAACGAGCTGATTGGTTGAGCCGGGGGTCGTCAGCTTACCCAAATCAGAGGCGAGTTACTTTTCATGAGTTCTTGGGGAAAAGAAAATTCGAGCGGGTCTGTGTTGGCTAAGTTAAAAAAGAGGCGCCGTTATTTGGAAAATGGGGAGCGAGCGGTCCATGGGTTTTCTAATCCAATCTGAAATAAAATGTACTGGCCGAAATAAAAATGAAAAAGACTAAAAAAGTTGTTCCTGTATGTTTATAAAATAAATAAAAATTGGGGGTAAAGAAAAAAAAATATTTTAATCAATAAAATCATGTTTATTTCTTTTTTTTCGTTTACCCATATATTGATCGGGGGCTCGAAAATAAAGAAATAAACCCGATTTTATAGAATTAATTTTTTTTTCGTTACCCCCATTTTATTTTTCATTTTTATACACATCAGGCCCTTCTGTGTCTTAATTTAAAATTTTTATTTGGCCCCTGTACAGTTTTATTTCAGATTGCTTAGAAAACCATAGGGCGTCGTCGCTCTCCCATTGGTCCCAAATAAGGCGCCTCTTTTAACTTAGCCAAACAAGAGCTTGTCGGGAAATTTTTTTTCCCCTTGAAATTATGAGAAAAATGCTCGCCTCTGATTGGCTAAGTGGGCGAGCCCCGCCCCCTTCAAACCAATCAGCTGTTTTGCCTTTTTACTGTATTTTTAAGGTCCCGCCCTTTGGGAATATGATTGGTAATTTTTTCATAGGTTTAAAGGGTCCTGTCGCTCCTGTTTGTTTGGGCAATTTCCCCTTTTGGTTTTAAAGAGCCACTGTCGCCCTATTTGATTTTGGTGGTTTTGCCGACCATCGAAGTCTAAAAAATTAATTACTGTATTTCCGGTGATTTCTCTATTGAATTCCCTATGTAGCGCCGGCTCGGCGAAAACGCGTTGTTCGGGGTTTTAAATGATTTTTTTTACAGAAGGTTTTTAGTCTTTATGTGATAAGTTTTACATTAAAACAAAATGATTTTTTTTATCAAAAACTTATTTTCCGCACGGCGCTGAGCGCTGAGTTTCAGTGCGCCCCTCTCTCATGACTACAATGGGGGGAAGTAGCTGGCTTGATTGGCGGGTAGCCAAACCACCCCTGCTCAGCCAAACAGCTTTTTCTTATTTTACGTATTTTGAACTGTCCCCCCTTGGATTTTGATTGGTCAAAATTCTCCATTGGGTATAAAGGGTCTTTGTCGTCTATTCTGTTGGTCAATTGTTCTCCAAGGTTTTAATGGGCACGTCGTCTATTTGTTTTTGGTTTTATGCCCACCAATGGGAAGGCTTAAACAATTTGAAATTTTGTATTTCCCCGGGAATTCTTTATTGCAATTCCTTATGTAGCGCCGGTCTGGCGAAAAAGGGTTGTTGGGATTTTAAAAAGCTTTTTTTTAAAGAGGTTTCAGCGCTTTATCTGATAAATTTTTTTTCACTTAATAAAAAAAAATTTTTTTATTCTACTCCAGCCCCCCCGGTGCTGAGCCCCGGAAATTTCATTTCGCCCATATTCCCTAGCTACATTGGGGGAAGTAGCTCGCGCTCTGATTGGGGTGGGAAGCCAAGCCCCCCCGCATTAACCAATCGCTCTTTTCTGCCTTTTTTCTGTATTTTTACTGTCCTGCTTTTGGATTTTGATTGGTTCAAAATTCCCATAGGCTATAATGGGTCTTTGTCATCCTATTTGATTGGGTGAGCTGCCAGCCCCGCTAGCTCAACCAATCGCTCTTTTCGCATTTTTTACTGTATTTTTAACGTCCGCCTTTTATTCTATTGGTCAAAGTTCTCCATAGGTTTTAATGGGGGCTTTTTCGCTCCCATTCTGATTGGGGGGTTTCTGCGACCCAAAGAGAATAGCTTTCGAATTTGAATTATGTATTTCCTGACAATTTCCAAAATCGATTTCTTGATATTGCGCCGTTCAGATTTTTGGAAGTGATTTTTTTTTTTTATTAGTTTATTTTTTAGGTTCGCTCTTTTCTGACACTGTTTTCCCCCTTTTAAAGGCGATTTTTTTTCTGATTATATTCCTGTGCACGGAGCGGAGCGCCGGATTTCTGTCGCGACTTCTATCTGCTTCCTTTACATGTTCCCATCTGTTCACTTCGCCCCGGGGCATTTGACCAAAAAAAAACAGGCTGCCTGTCGAGCTGCGACGCTGCATGCGCCTCCTTTGCCGACTCGCGATGGTAATGCTCGGGGTTTTCGAGCGGCCGCGTCCCGCCGGAACGCCTACACGCGCCATGCCCGCCCCTTCTGGGGGCGCAGTGAAAGTGGCGAACGCTGCGCCTAAACTGCACCCGCGTCGACAGGGGGTTCGGGGCGGGAGGCGCGTATACGCCAATAAAAGGCGTTTTAAACCGTTCAAAATTTTCGCCCCAAAAAGTCCAGGAAGCCCAGGTACAAAACAGAAGTCCAGTTATCCAGAGAGTAAACAGGAAACGGCAGAACACCAGACAAGAAACCAGCATACCCGGAAAATGCCCAGTTGTCCGGAGAATTCTAGGAGAATCTCAGGCACCCACTAATGCCAGAAGTACTCCATCTGGAGAGTGCAGAGAGGCAGGAGTTAAGTATTGGTGTGCTGAAAGGCACAGCATACACAAAACAGCCCCAGGGTCAAATGCCAGGTGGATTATTCACTTGCAAACTACAGGCTTGAAAGAGTGAACGCAGCCAGATTGTTCTCAGCTCAGGTCATGCTGACTACGGGGGAGTGTTCCTGAGCTGAGTCCATGTGATCAATGAATATCACATGGTTTGATAGGGGGAAGGGAGGACAGGGCTCTGTGGCTCAGGACAGGTAAATAATTTTTAATAAGTATGAACTACAAAGTTTAATATACAGACAGTCCCCGGTTACAAACGGGATAGGGACTGTAGGTTTGTTCTTAAGTTGAAATTGTATGTAAGTCAGAACAAGTATAGTTATTAAATGTAATTCCAGCAAAAACATTTTTTTTAGTTTTGGATAGAGCAGGGAATAGTTTTTACATTTGTTTTGCTGTCTGTGCCCTTTTTTAGAAGATTTCTCCTAACTTTCTGTATCTCATGTGCAGCTGTGGCATGCTGGCACTTGGTTATCATGGGGCGTGACTCAATGTTGATTGTCAGCCATGCCCCATAAGTCTCCGGTTGTAACTAGGGGACGTATGTAAGTAGGAACGATGTAAATAGGGGACTGCCTGTAATACAGTGGTGAGTCCTATAACAAATAAAAAGATAGGCCCGGAGAACCCCTTTAAAGGGATGCATTTCCACTCCGCTATAATGTGAAGTTATCGATGACTCTTGAAGAGGTCATAAAAAACTGGATGTAGTGAAGTCCACAGTTTTACTATGACGACCCCCGGTTACCCTCACTGCTTGTATTATCCCTTCTCTGTAGAATTACTTTTGGCCTTGTTTCTATCCATTGACACCATCTAGGCATGTGACATGATTGTATGACTTTTTCATAAGCTATGAGGTCACAATATACAGGGTGGGCATTTTTATGGGCACTATTCCTTTGTTCTGATACCATGGTGTGCATTATCCCTAAACTGTGACCTTGTTGTGAGCATTATGCCTGTCATGTGACATCACTGTGTGCATTATCCTGTTATTGTAACATCAGTGTGTACATTATCCTGCTATTATTACATCACGATGTGCATTATCCATATACTGTGACAACACTGTGTGCATTATCCTGCTACCTGCTATTGTAACATCACTGTATGCCTTATTCTGATATCAGTACTATTATTGCTTATTTTAACACACCATTAATTTCAGGGCACTGCACATTCGAGGGGGTGTTACACACACGAAATATATCAGACAAAAGTACAATGACAATGATAAAGGACGATTAATAAACTACTGCTATTTTAACATCAGTGTGTACATTTTCCTGCTATTGTAACTTCACTGTGTGCATTATCCCTGTACTGTGACATCACTGTGTGCATTACCCTGCTATTATTGCTGCAAGCATTATCCCTGTGCTAAAATTGCTGCTAAAGGGGGTAACAGTGGATTGGACACAAACTTTAAGTTGTGCTATTGGGTCCTATGGTTACTTTTTACACCCCTACCCACACTCACAGACGACAGACATGATAAGAGGAAGGGGCAGAGAAGGTAAGAGTCTGGTCAGAGACTAAGGGCGGCCTATGATTTTTGTGCGCACAAAAGTAGTGCAGAATGCACCTGAATCTATGAACCTGTTCTACCGTGGGTCATAAATCAGGCGCATTCTAGTGGTTTACCTCTTCCAGCAGTAATGCGCCTGGATTTGCCGTACTGAAGCTATAAATGTGTAACTTTGTACGGTTGTAGTGCGACACGCCTCCAGCGCGTCCCCCGATCTCAGGTGCATTACAAAGTGCCACCGGCACTCTGTAATGCGTCTGATATTGGAGTGCTCCTAGTTAAAAGTATAGCGAACATTCATACATGTCCTCCAAGGTGACTAAAAGCTTCAGATACATAGCTATAAAAATGGCTTTGATTCTTACAGTAGAGAAAAACATTCAGAAAATAAGAAGGGAGAAAATATTATCATTAAGGCTATGTCTTGCTGATAGTGACCATGAAATGCTGTCCCTACATTCCATACAAAGTGTCATGGGTGCCATCTTTTGGTAAATAGAGGTATTACACTGTACTTCCCAAAGCCAATATACAATGCTTATTAAAATCAATAAAGGTACAGATGTAGCAAGTAGGAATTTGACAGATAGCGCACTATGCTATCATGGCTCAGAAAACTATCTCTACTTTTCAAAGCTTTTCAAAGGCTTTTATTGTAATCTAAATACAGATAACGTGGTGCATTATTATATCAAGTTAAACTTTGATACATTTGTATGTTCACACACATGAATGTGTAAATGAAAAATGAAAATCACACATGTCCTACAGAATAAAAAAACTTGATAGTTGGGAATAAAGTAATAGTAGCTTTATAGTTAAAGAGACCCTGTCACATAGTTTATGCCCGATCGTATTGTACGCGCGGGGAGATAAGTGACATGTCAATTACTTGCGGTGAATACGCGCCGTGAGTAATGACTGTCAATGGGGCCAAGAGTCGACTTTCGGCCATTTTTTGTCCGATGTAGTGTAGACCTAGCCTAAGCTTTCATGCGAAAAAATGCTTTTGTTTTGCAAAAAATAAGTCCATTACTAAATCTATTAGCTAGCCAGTTTTTTTGTCCACAAAATTATTTTAAAACCAAATTTTTAGGATGTTGATAGTGG
This sequence comes from Phyllomedusa bahiana, assembly GCA_025379985.1. NCBI lineage: Eukaryota > Metazoa > Chordata > Amphibia > Anura > Hylidae > Phyllomedusa > Phyllomedusa bahiana. Next base: position 104,914 of record JAODAL010008489.1, read on the forward strand.
TAGTTCTATTTGAGTACATGCAAAAAAAAAAAATCAGTGAAACTACATGAATGCAAGAAGAAAACATAGATCAGGCTCAAATATCAGGAACACATAGATAGCAGATGTTAACATTGTGGAACATCTGCTCGGTTAACCTTAACAACACTTGGCATCAAATGGCAATTTTTTTTAAAAGGTTTCACCTACGGACATGAATGAGTCGGCATTTTTAGCAGGCTGAAGTGTACTTTTTATTGTTACCAATTTGGAAGACATGCGACTTTTTGATTACATTTATCCCAATTTTTATGGGACGTGAAATGATAAAAAAAAACACAGTTTTGGTGTTTGGAATTGTTTTCTTCTACGGTGTTCAGTGTACGGGATAAATTATGTTATATATTAATAGATCAGACTTTTTCAAAAGCAGCAATACAAAATATGTGTAACTTTTTTATTATTTTATATTTTTATGGAAAAAGAGGGGTGATTTAAACTTTTAGGGGGACATGTATGAAAACTGTCTAGGTCTAAGACTTTCTTTGTTGCCCATAGCAACCAATCAGGGTGCCCATTTCATTCTTTCAGAGCACTAGATTAAATGTAAGGGGAACTCGAATTGGTTGCTATGGGCAACAAAGAAAGTCTTAGACCTAGACAGTTTTCATACATGTGGCCCTTAATATATATATATATTTTTTTTTACACTTTAAAACATTTTTTTACTTTAACTTTGAGTCCCTATAGAGCACTACACCACAAGGAGGCGCAATTGATTGTACAAAGATGGCAGTTTTATTACTTCCTACCTAGTAGCAAAATCAAAAACATGGTGGCGATGGACGCCTTCACAAGATTTCCGGATGCCATGTTAAGCCATCTAGGCAGGGCCGCCGATAGGGGGGTACAACCAGTACTCCCGTACCGGGCCCGGCCAGAATTTGAAGCAAGGGGGGGCCCGCCGCCGTCGGCAGGTACCGTCCCCTTGCTTCATTATAATGGTAGAGAGAAGAGGCCGCAGGCCTATTCTCCCTACCATTATATATCCCCCAACTGCGGCCCGGTGCTGCAGGGGCCCGGCGCAAAATAAAGGGGGAGAGGAGGGGTCCAGCGCTATTGAGGAGGAGGGGCCCGGCGCTGCGGGTCCGCTGCGCACCATCTCTATCATTTAACTGTAAATTAAATACTTCATGCGCAGCAGCTCCTGACTGGGCGGCCCCTCCTCCTTCCTCTGGCCGTGATAGCCATGAAGGAAAATGTGTTGTCATTTCTTATTAAACTAATGTGGTCTCTAGTAGCAATCAAGTACCTTCTGCTACTAGGGATCTGGAAGAGGTGAATGTGTTGCCAGAGATACACCCTGCAAGGGGGTGATGACGGGGAAAAAAGGGCTAGAGATAAATGTGGTTCCCCTGTAGTAGATGCGAAGTAATTGGGGTCCAGGGGAAAACTTTATCTAAAAACAGCACGTAGACTAGTGATGAGAGGGAAAAGGGTATGAACCAGGTACAAGTGTCCGTATTGATCTAAGGTACAGAGGGCCTTATGCATGCCAGGTGCGGGGAGGGTAATGACGGACACTGAGAGTTCTCCCATGGTAACGGGTATAGGAGATATGGAGGGGAAGAGTTCCCCATTGGGAGTGCTAAACAAGGGAGGGGGGGGTAGTGCTCAAGCACTAGTGAGGTCAGAGGAAATCAAAGGAAGTAACAGATGTTGGAGTTTGCCTGAAAAACATACATGCCAACTCTCCCGTTTTTGGCGGGGGGGTCCCGTTTTTGGGGGGCCCCCTCCCCCCCCCCGGGGGAGTTTGGCATTCCCCCCGCCCCCCTGCAGGCGGCGGGGTCCTTTAAATTCCCGGGGCAAAAGAGTAGCGTGGTGCGCTACTTGGCGCCGGGGACCGCCCTCAGGCGGGGCAGGGGGCCGCAGCGGCCGCTCACCGCCCGGGGTCTCACTGTGGGGGGGGAGGCGGAGGGTGCTCCCCCCTCCCTCCTCCTGTTGTCGGCCCCGGTGTGTGCGCGTACATACAGTTCAGCGGCGCAGGGGGAAAAGTGACGCGCGGCTGCAGGGGGTGACGGGGCTGCTCTACTTCCCCCTGCGCCGTAAAGAGATGGGGCAGGAGCTGGCCCGCCCCTAGGACCCTGGTGAGGTGAGTGGTTTTTATTATTTTATTTTTATTGCTTTGGGGGCTCTCCCTGGAAACAGAGAGGGCAATACTGGAACAATGGGGATACCTGGCAACAATGGGGGCACTCCCTGGAACAAAGGGGGAAATCCTGGCAAACAGATGGGGGCATACCTCAAAAAGAGGGGGACTCCCTGGCAAAGGGGGGGCACTCCCTTTGGCAACAGGGGGGGACTACCTGGAAAACAATGGGGAAATACCTGGAACAAAGGGGGCACTACCTGGAAACAAAGGGGGGCACTACCTGGCTAAAAAGGGGGGCATCCTGGCTAACAGGGGGGGCACTACCTGGAAACAGAGGGGGCACTACTGGCAACAGAGGGGGAATACCTGGAAAACAGGGGGGGCACTACCTGGCAACAATGGGGGCACTACCTGGCAAAAAAGGGGGGGGCATACTGGCTAACGAGGGGGGCATCCCTGGCTACAGGGGGGGCATATCACTGGCAACAGAGGGGGCACTCCCTGGCAACAATGGGGGACTACCTGGCAAAACGAGGGGGCCCCTACGGTAACAGATGGGGCACCCCTGGAAACAGAGGGGGCACACCTGGCTAACAGATGGGGGCACACTGGCTAACAGATGGGGGCCCCTACCTGGTAACGAGGGGGCATACCTGGTAACAATGGGGGACTCCTGGCAACAATGGGGGCATCCCCTGGCAAAAATTGGGGGCACTACCGGGAAACCCAATGGGGGCATACCTGGCTAACGAGGGGGATACCGGGGCTAACAATGGGGGCACTACTTGGCTAACAATGGGGGCATACTTGGCTAACGATGGGGGCACTACTTGGCTAACAGATGGGGCACTACCTGGCTAAACAGATGGGGCATACCTGGTAAAAAGATGGGGGCAATACCTGGCTAAACAGATGGGGGCACTACCTGGCTAAGAAGTGGGGGCCTCGGCTAAAGATGGGGGCACTCTGGCTAAAAGATGGGGGGCACTACCTGGCAAAACAATGGGGGGCACTACCTGGCAAACCATGGGGGGCACTACCTGGGCAACCATGGGGGCACTCCCTGGCACGTGGGGCACTCTTGGCAAACAATGGGGCACTACTTGGCTAACAATGGCGGGCACCTACCGGGCTAACAAAGGGGGGCACCTACCTGGCTAACAAAGGGGGGCCACTACCTGGCTACAAAGGGGGGGCATCTACTGGCTACAAATTTGGCTCTACTGGCTACAGAGGGGGCACTACGGGGCCCTAAAAGGGGGCATCTACCAGCCTGTAAGGGGCATACCTGGTTATGGGGGGCTACTAACCTGGCTATAAGGGATTAACCTGGCTTTCTTCCAAACCCGTTATGCAGTTAGGTGGAGTGGGGTGGTTTTGAAGGGCGTGGGCATACCGCAAGATGGGGGTCATGCAAATTTTTGCTACGCGCGCCGCCCACTAGAGTCTCCTGCTTTTCACTTTCAAAAGTTGGCAACTATGCTGATAATCCATTGAAGATTGAGGTAGGCAGTAAGGGAGACCAGGTTCCCTATGGGAGGGAGCAGGTGTATATCCCACAGCAAGGAGAATGTCAAGACACTGCTGTGGAGATGGTCAGTGCAGACAGGTTTGAAGAGGGTCCTAGGAAAGGGATTCTGCCCTGACAGTCTGAGGGTCTTAAACCCAGCATAACTGAGTTTAGTTTTGTGACAGAGGCTGCACCAGGGCCGTTCCTAGGGGCGGGCAGGGCGGGCGATCGCCCGGGGCGCTGAAGCTCCGCTCACCCGCAGGGGGCGCCGCGACCGCCCGCCCTAAGGATCGCCCCTGACTCTACGCGGCTGTTTTACAACAGTCGTGCAGAGCCAGCAGGTGAAGGGAGGAGGCGGGACGGATCACCGCGCCCCCTGTGACGCTCGATCTCCTCGGCTGGCAGCTCTGCCGCCAAGGAAATCCCTGGGAGCTGCGTGCAGCGTAAGCAGCGTGATGACGTCACGCTGCTTACACCGCTCAGCAGCTCCGGATCGGGACGCGCGGACCGAGGTGAGTACTATTTTGTTATTTTAGAATTACTTACAGGGGGCATCAGTGGCTACAGAGGGGCATCACTGGCTACAGTGGGGCATCACTGGCTACAATGGGGGCACACTGGCTACAAGGGGGGCACCCTGGCTACAAGGGGGGCACCCTGGCTACAAGGGGGGCATCACTGGCTACAGGGGCATCCTGGCTACAAGGGGGGCACACTGGCTACAAAGGGGGCATCAGTGGCTACAAGGGCGGCATCCTTGGCTACAAGGGGGGCATTTACTGGCTACAATGGGGGCACACTGGCTACAAGGGGTATCCTGGCTAAAAAGGGGGGCATTCTGGTACAAGGGGCCCCACTGGCTCCAAAGGGGGGCATCCTGGCTACAAGGGGGGCATCATTGGCTACAATGGGGGCATCCTGACTACAATGAGGGCATACTGGATACAAGGGGGGAATCCTGGCTACAAGGGGGGCATCACTGGCTACAAGCGGGGCATCACTGGTTACAAGGGAGGCACACTGGCTACAAAGGGGCATCCTGGCTACAAGGGGGGCATCACTGGCTACAATGGGGTCCCACTGTCTACAAGGGGGGCATCCTGTCTACAATGAGGGCACACTGGCTACAAGGGGGGCATCATTGGCTACAAGGGTGGCATCCTGGCTACAAGGGGGGCATCACGGGCTACAAGGGGGGCACACTGGCTACAAGGGGGGCATCCTGGCTACAATGGGGGCATCCTGGCTACAAGGGGGGCAACACTGGCTCCAAGGGGGGCATCCTGGCTACAATGGGGCCATCACTGGCTACAATGGGGGCATCACTGGCTACAATGGGGCATTCCTGGCTATAAGGGGGCATCACTGGCTACAAGGGGGGCATCACTGGCTACAAGGAGGGCAAACACTGGCTACAAGGGGGCACACTGGCTACAAGGGGGGCACACTGGCTACCCAAAGAGGGCATCCCTGGCTACAATGGGGGCACACTGGCTACAATGGGGGCATCACTGGCTACAATTGGGGCATCCTGGCTACAATGGGGGCACACTGCCTACAAGGGGGGCATCCTGGCTACAAGGGGGGCATCACTTGCTACAATGGGGGCATCCTGGCTACAAGGGGGGGCAACTGGCTACAAGGGGGGTATCACTGGCTACAAGCAGGGCACACTGGCTACAAGGGGGGCACACTGGCTACAATGGGGGCATCCTGGCTACAATGAGGGCACACTGCCTACAAGGGGGGCAAGCTGGCTACAAGGGGGGCACCCTGGCTGCAAGGGGGGCATCACTGGCTACAGGGGGGCATCACTGGCTACAGGGGGCATCTCTGGCTGCAAGGGGGCATCACTGGCTACAAGGAGGGCACACTGGCTACAGGGGGGCAAATCACTGGCTACAGGGGGCCCTCCTGGCTACAGGGGGCATCACTGGCTACAGAGGGGGCACACTGGCTACAAGGGGGCATCCTGTTTACAGGGGGGGCATCACTGGCTACAGGAGGGGGCATCACTGGCTACAGGAGGGGGCATCACTGGCTACAGGAGGGGGCACTCTGGCTACAAGGGGGGCACTCTGGCTACAAGGGGGGCCCTCGGGCTACAAGGGGGGCACTCTGGCTACAGGGGGGGACTCTGGCTACAAGGGGGGCACATGGCTACAAGGGGGCACACTGGCTACAATGGGGGCACTCTGGCTACAATGGGGGCACACTGGCTACAATGGGGGCACACTGGCTACAATGGGGGCACAATGGCTACAAGGGGGGGCATCACTGGCTGCAAGGGGGGCAACACTGGCTGCAAGGAGGGCATCACTGGCTGCAAGGGGGGTATCACTGGCTACAAGGGGGGCATCACTGGCTACAAGGAGGGCATCACTGGCTCCAAGGGAGGCTCACTGGCTACAATGGGGCATCACTGGCTACAGTGGGGCATCACTGGCTACACGGGGGCATCACTGGCTACGGGGGCATCACTGGCAACAATGGGGGCATCACTGGCTACAGGGGGGGCATCACTGGCTTCAGGGGGGGCATCACTGGCTACAGGGGGCTACTACATGACTACAGGGGCTATTACGTGGCTACCATATGAGATGCTATAGATGGGGGTTTGTTAGGATAGGAATTGGTTGGTAAGTGCTGATAAAGTGAGGAGTCTTAAAATATTTGTTTTGTAAATTTTACAGTGAAGTGGGATAGTCGTCATGGCGTCTGGAGCGATGGAAAAGAAGAAGAGAAAGAGACCAACTCTTCAGAGACGTCTCCTGTGAGTCATAGATATAACTTTTTCTGTAATCATTTTATGTCTGCAGAGCCTGTGTACAGCTGGTATCCATCATTGTATGGTCACTGTACGCCGGTAATATTGGTTGCAGTATAATGGTTTGTATTCAGTAATGGTCAGTTTGTATTATTCAGTCACTATGTGGTGGTGATATGTGGTTACGGTGTTGCTGTATTTGGTCACTATGTGGTGATATGTGGTCATGGTGTGGTAGTATTATTCGGTCACTGTGTGCTGGTGATATGTGCTCTTAGTGGTCTTGGGATTCTGGTTGGTGTAGCAGTGTTATTTGGTAACTGTATGACTATTATCTAGTAATTTTATATGTAGCACATTGTGGTAAAGCTTTCTGTATATTTTGGCTTTGGTTGATGGTGATGCACTGTGTTTCATTATGGCGCATTATATTACATGGGGAGGGGGGGGCGAAATTTCTTCACCTCTCCCTGAGTGAAATTTAGCCTAGGAACGGCCCTGGGCTGCACCTCAGGTCTATGAGGTGCAATGCAGCGGGGTCTCTAATGTTACAAGAGCAGGAGTACTATAGGTCCGCTGTAGACGACAGTAAACCTGCTGAGATGGGGAACTTAGGTCAAACACATGGGAATGGTGTCAATACCCATGTGATGGTAGGTGTGGACCAAGGGTCTTGTAGTGGAGAGAAGTCTAGGCCCCGTGGTGGTCCTGCAGACTCAGAACTAAAAGACAAAGGGGAACATATATGAATCTCGCCGGGTCGGGGCGCACCTTTCCGCCAGTTTCCCGGCGGAATCTGCGCCTGATTTATGTCGGGGCCGGGGCGCGCTCATACATACTATGTAAAGTCTGCCGCGCCTCGCCAAGAGGCGCCGTTATTTGGACCAATGGGAGAGCGAGCGACGCTCCTATGGGTTTTCTAATGCAATCTGAAATAAAACTGTACATGTCCGAAATCAAATTTTAACACTACAGAAGTTGTGACGATGTGTATATAAAATGACTGATAATATGGGGGTAAAGAAAAAAAAATATTAAATCAATAAAATCATGTTTATTTCTTTATTTTCGTTGCACCCATACTATTGATCCTTGGCTAACGAAAATAAAGAAATAAACATGATTTTATTGATTTAATATTTTTTTTTCGTTACCCCCATATTATTATTCGTTTTATATACACATCGGGACAACTTCTGTAGTGTTATAATTTGATTTCGGCCATGTACAGTTTTATTTCAGATTGCATTAGAAAACCCATAGGAGCGTTGCTCGCTTTCCCATTGGTCCAAATAACGGTGCGTCAGAATTTCTTTTCCCCATAGAACTCTATGAGAAAGTAGCTCGCGCTCTGATTGGCTAAGCTGGACGAGCCCCCCACCGCTTCAACCAATCAGCTCGTTTCTGCATTTTTAGGCCGTGTTCACACGGCTTATTCACGGCGGATTTGTGCGCCGTATTGAGCGCACAAATCCGCCGTGAATACGGGGCGTGACGGGGCGCGGGGCCGGAGCGCGGCGGGGGCGCCGCTCCCGGCCCCATAGACAATGCATTGTTTACGGCGCGTCCGCGCCGTAAATAATGTGCATGTCACTTTCTCCCCGCCGACGGATTTGCCGAGCGGGAGGGCGACGGATTCACTGTTCTCTATGAGAGCAGTGGATTACCTTTAATGATTTCCGACGGATTGGCGCCGTATTGAAGCGCAAATCCGGCGCGGAATACGGCGCCAATCCGTCGGCAAATAAGCCGTGTGAACGGGGCCTAACTGTATTTTGAACTGTTCCGCCTTTGAATATGATTGGTAAATTTTTCTCCATAGGATATAATGGGACATTGTCGCTGCTATTCTGATTGGTCCCAAATTTTCCTCCATAGGTTATAATGGGACATTTGGGTGGTTTATGCCGACCAATGAGAATAAACTTAAACAAATTTGAATTACTGTATTTCCCGGCAATTCTCTCTATTGCAATTCCCTATGTAGCGCCGATCTCGGCGACAAACGCATTGTTCGGGTTTTTAACTGCTTTATTTGTAAAGAAGGGTTCGGCTCTTTATCTGAGAATGTTTTACATTTAATAAAAATAATTTTTTGAATTTAAAACTTCATGCCGCACGGCGCTGAGTGCCGAGATTCAGAGGCCCATCTCTCCATAGACTTTAATGAAGAAGTAGCTCGCGCTCTGATTGGCCTGGGATAGCCAAGCCCCCGCTAGCTCAGCCAATCAGCTCTTTTTTGTCTTTTTACTGTATTTTTGAAAATGTCCGCTGATTTTGATTGTCTCCAAAACCCTTCAATTTTTCCCCATAGGTTGAAAATTTTTTTTGGGTACTTTGTCGCTCCTATTCTGATTGGCCGGTTTATGCCGACCCAAAGAGAATAGGTTTCAGAATTTTAATTACTGTATTTCCGGCAATTTTCCAATATCATAATTCTTGATATTGCGCCGTTCTAGAGTTTAGGAAAGTGATTTTTTTTTTAGTTTATTTTTACGTTAGCTTTTTTCTGACACTGTTTTCCGCCATTAAAAAGGGCGTTTTTTTTTGGGAATCATACTCCTGCTGAGGGAGCAAAAAGGCCGGATTTCGTGCAATTTCGATCTGCTTCCTCGCATTTTCCCACCTGTTCATTCGCCTCTTCGGGGGTTTTTGCCCAAAAAAACCCGGGTCTCCCTGTCGGAGTTTTGCCGAGCGCTGCACTGCCCCTCGCTTTGCCGACTCGCCATCGTACATCCTCGGAGTTTTCGAGCGCGCCGCGCCCCGCCCCGGAACGCCACCCCGCGCCCACGCCCACCCCTTCATGCGGGGCGCAGCTGAAAGTGGCAAAAACACGGCCCCTAACACTGAACCCCCCGCGCCCGACAGCGGGATTCGAGGGGGGCGGTATACAAAAAAAAACGGGCAAAAAAGCCCGATCAAATGTCGCCCAAAGGGGACAATCTGAGGAAAGTGTGGGGGAAGTTCCGGTTTATGGTGGTGCATGATGGTCTTTTTTAGGAACAGTCAGGCAGATGGCAGGAACGTGCTACTACCAGTAGTGAGTAGCAGAGAAAATCATGGGAAAATCACGGGATTGTACAGTAGTGCAAGGACAAGCTCCACTTTTTTTTGGGAAAAGGGAAAAGGACTGGACCGGGCGTTCCCCAATATAGCCTGAGTAATTTTGGGGGAACCCTGGGGGTGGATCGGGGTTACTCCTTGTTTTGGGAAAGAGGAGGGGCAACGGGTAAAAAGTTCAGAGAGGGTCAAGAGGGTAAAAAACCCATGGACAGGAAAAGGGGGAACCCTAACCCGGGTTTACGGAGGTGTTGTCCTTAGCAACACATAAGATAAGTGTTAACTGGGATAAGCGGCAGACCACAGGTAGCTGTGGAAAGGGGATAAGTAGGATGTTGGTGGATGACTCCTGTACTCTCTCTGTGGAGAGTAGTGTATCCCTCAAAGAAAACCAGCTGCAGAGGGTCTTGCAAGGATGGATACCCCAGAATATTTGCTTTGACCCTGGAGGAAGGCTTGTGCAAGGTGAAAAGGCCTACGGCCTTTATCAAAGGTGGGGGTATGTGGCGAGGCGACCTCAGAAGATCGCATTTCCCCGACAGAAATGAGTATTCATGAACTGAAAAATTATGTAGTTTTGTAACTACAGAACATATCAATTTCCCTTTTGTTTCAGGTCATACATTGCCATTCCCAGCCCTTTATTCAGGTAATGGCATGTTGATTGGCGACAGTGGTCAAGTGTGAACCAGAGAAACAAGAAGTAAACAGAGACCAGGGGACACTCCCTGCAACTTTATCGCTGGAACGGCCGTGAGTATGAAAGTGAGAATATATATTTTATTTTTACAGCTGTAGCCTAGTTTTGCTTTTGTTATTCTCATTTTGATACAAACAACCCCTTAAAGTCTCATATTTCTGAGACCTATGACATTTCCCCCTCAATGACTACATGCCATGTTCACTTTACTTGAGTTCATATGCAAAAAAAAGGAAAAAAAAGGGGGGGGCCAAAAGTGTTATACTGTTAAACAAAAATTTGGGATTGAAACAGTTGGATTCTCCCCCTTGGGGTGTTGCGCTTATAATATGAGGCACAACATCAATTTTGGGGTTGCGGGCAATTTATATACCCTACCCTTATAGGGGCGCAGGCATGATGCTCCGCTCCGATTCCGGTGGAGAAACGCCAATGAAAAAGAAAAAATGGACCCCGGCGCACGGCAGGATAAAAAACGAGGCCCTCGCGAAAGGTAAAGTTAATCTGATGTTTTTTTTTAATTTTGTGAGAGTAAAATCTTGCATTTTTAAGAATAATACTTTTTTTTAAAGTAAAAGCCTTTAGCTCGGGCTTTTTACCGCACGTGCGCCGGGTTCCCTTTTTTCTTTTTCATTTTCTTGATTCATGAAAAAGAATTGCCTCTTGCCCCTAACTCTTCCATTGGAGAGAGCATTTCCTATAAAAAGAAAAAATATATACTTGAGCCCAATGTGTAAGTAAGTCCAAACTTACCAACTAAGATAGTTCCAAAAAATCTAAATAATATCGTCAGCATGTTCAAAAAGTCCATATGTTTAAAATACAAAAATGTCATAACATTTTTAGGTATATATTTTGACATTTTTCTGTATTAAAAATATGGACTTTTGCACATGTTCACACCATTATTTTGATTTTTTGGAAGTATTTCCTATGAAAAGTTCCCAGTAGCTTATTAGAATGCTGATGAATAGTGTTGAGCGATTACGTTGGCTATCGACATCGGGCGATAGTCGATAGTCGGCCATTATCGATAAGGTTTTTCGATAGTGAGCAGTCGATTATGAGCGATGACCATTAAAGTCTATGGGAGAGCAACAACACCTTCATTATTACACCCAAACAAGGCTGGAGAAGCTGAAATTAACATCCACAACAGTCAAATGGATACGTGCTACATCTTAGGCAACACACTTAGGTTATAAAAGTCACAGAAAAAAAGTCACAGACCATTACTATCCCTGTCTTGTACCACAGCCTGACCCTTAAACCTGCATCACCCACAAATTAAAAAGTGCCAGAAGGCAGTATGATTTGAACCATCATGTTACTTGAACTGGACATTGAATATCCCTGTCCTGGAACGCAGCATGAGCCCCAAACCTGCTGAGCACTATTCTCTGTAGTATAGAGCTATGTGTACAGTTTGGCGGTGTCAGGCTCCTGTGCTGAGCACTATTCTCTGTAGTATAGAGCTATGTGTACAGTTTGGCGGTGTCAGGCTCCTGTGCTGAGCACTATTCTCTGTAGTATAGAGCTATGTGTACAGTTTGGCGGTGTCAGGCTTCTGTGCTGAGCACTATTCTCTGTAGTATAGAGCTATGTGTACAGTTTGGCGGTGTCAGGTTCCTGTGCTGAGCACTATTCTCTGTATGTGTACAGTTTGGCGGTGTCAGGCTTCTGTGCTGAGCACTATTCTCTGTAGTATAGAGCTATGTGTACAGTTTGGCGGTGTCAGGTTTCTGTGCTGAGCACTATTCTCTGTAGTATAGAGCTATGTGTACGGTTTGGCGTTGTCAGGCTCCTGTGCTGAGCACTATTCTCTGTAGTATAGAGCTATGTGTACGGTTTGGCGGTGTCAGGTTCCTGTGCTGAGCACTATTCTCTGTAGTATAGAGCTATGTGTACGGTTTGGCTTGCAGGCTCCGTGCTGAGCATATTCTTTGGCTTCCTGTTTTGCTGAGCACTATTCTCTGTAGTATAGAGCTATGTGTACAGTTTGGCGGTGTCAGGCTCCTGTGCTGAGCACTATTCTCTGTAGTATAGAGCTATGTGTACGGTTTGGCGGTGTCAGGTTCCTGTGCTGAAAGGGCAATACACTACGTGGAAATCCCTAAAGAAGCATTTATGCTATCTATCATACATGAAAAAACTTTGAGACTCTTTGTTCACATATTTTGATCAAAAGAAAGTTTAAATGCCACGA